>MU708473.1:181887-215400 GCA_026770625.1 Nicotiana glauca
TATATATATATATATATATATATATATATATATAAAATATGTGGGGCTATTTATTTGTTTAAATTTTTTATATAAGGCATTTTCTTGTAAATTATATTATATAATTGTGACTTAAAATTTTTTAATTCAACTATAAAACACAAAATATTGTAAAAATATATTCAAATGAATTCGTTATAATTTTTATTATTATTACTAACATTAAGAAAATATAGCCCAATCTTTCTTAGCTCCTCCCCCTCCCCTCCCCCCCAATGGAATGAGCACAACCAAAGTGCTAATACCATCATTTAGAAGAAAAAGAAAATAATCAAGATGTGCCAAAATACAAATTACATATTAATTTTAAATGGTATCTCTTACAACTTTAATAAATCCATCAAGGTTCGGAGAAATTTCTGTTGGTGGTGGCGGAAAAGAAGCTTGTTCATCACCGGCAAAGTTGCTTCCTCCGCAAGTTCAGCTAGCATTTCTTCATAAGCCTCGTCTCCTCTGGTTGTGATTCAGCAAGTCCAAAATTTCTTCGTTCCAAACGGATCCAATCTCTGAAAAGTACCAATTTTCCAAGCTCTCCCTCATAGCCACTCTATAATCTCCGAGTTGTAGTCTTGCTTGACTGAAAGCGCTCTCCTATGCCACTGTTGAAGCTTGAATGGTTAAAATGTCTCGGGCCATCCTTGAAAGGATCGAAAAGTATTTTTCTTTGCCCTTACACCATTCCAAAAGATTAAATGAGCCGTCGGGATTCTCTTGCTCAACTGTGACAAATAAACTTCAAGCTTATTTAGTGTTAAACAATCATTAGTAGTGCTACAACCTTGAGGACTCCTGAACTCGGTCCAAGCAGTAAGTGCTCTTACTCATGCAGTTCTTTTAGATGATTGAGAACTAGAAGAAGAAGGAGTTGGAATATCTGGTCTAACATTATCTAGTGCAATTTGATAAGCACTATAAATAATTAGAGCATTTATTTTAATTGAGGATTGTGCGTCCGAAAGTGTAGACAATTCCTTAGGTGCAAGTGCTAAACCATTATAAATAGATTGATACCAATATTGAGGACCACCTAATTTCATAGTAGGATTTAACAAGGCAGCAATCATCCGATTGCGTTTCATCTAAATCTATTTCTTGCTCATCTTCTACATCAATAGTTGGATTACCATAAAGAGAATTCATATAATCCTGATCTAAGTTTTTACCACCATCAACATTATGCACATATTGACTATCCGTAAATTGTAATAAAGTATTATCACTATCAAGAATAGGAGCAGGTGGAGGGCGGGTATGGGGTTTAGGTAGGGGAGGCCGGGGGAATATACTGGCCACTAGATTCACCATTCTTAGATTTTCCCTTATTTTTACTAAATATTTTTTTTAAAGAATAGGCCATCTTAATTATAATTATACAAAGTAATTAAATAAAAAAAAATAAAAATATAATATTAAAACTAAAGAGTTGGAACGAGTTTACCGAATTGACGAATAACTTGTTGAAATTTATTATCGTTGAAGACTTGAACACTTCAATTCACCAACTTCATAATTTTTTCACACAAGCTGCAATAACAAAGTAACCAATTTTAGAAGAAAATTAGAGAGAGATTGATAATTTGGTGAAGAAAAATGAAAGAATGAGGGGATATTTATAGTTAAAAATAGGAAAAAAGCGTAATTACAAAAAGTTTGGGGTTAAAACAAAGTTTGGGGGGGGGGGGGTTAAATGGCTATTTTGGCAGCCATAATGGCTAAATTTTAAAGGTGCAACAGTCAGATTTTGATTTGAGATTTTTTTAAAAAAAATTACCCATTGGGCCTGTTTAGGACCGTTTGGGACCGGTTGAATCGGCCCACTTAGGAGCCGGTCCCTGGCCCAAACGGTCCCGATCCTAACGAGCTTCGCGTGTGAACCAACCCACATGGGCCTGTATGTCTCCTTTGTGACGGACTTAAATAGGTAGGACCGTTTAGGCCCGCTACCCATATAGCCTCGCGGGCCTAAGCCGTCCCGAGCCTGACCGGCCCGCTTGCCACCCTTAATGTATGGGTTACAACTAAAATATGGTAGAGCGACAAGATTATAGGAAGACATGAGTTAGGATAAGAAAGGGCGAGTGAGAAGGTGACAAACATGGATTAGCCCTCGGTAGTAAGCCCACAAAAATGAGAGCGAGCTGATGGGTTTGCTAAATTAAGTAAAGCTCACTATAGCCTAAATGAGCTCAAAGGAGTCTATGACTAGCAACATTTAGAAGAAACTGAATGTTGGCCTGGTAATAAAAAAAATGAAGGTGTAATTATGACAGATAAAAGATGATGTTTGGGCCTTCGATTGAATAATGATTTAAAGAAAAAAATAAGAGGAGAAGGATAAAAGATTTCGCGGACGACACGAGATTAGAATACCCCCATAAGGTGAATCACATTGAGATACTATAAAATACAATTACGGAAGTCACCTCAAATATTCCTTGATGCAACGTAAGCCCTAGTAGCAAGGTATTACATAAGAAGTTTCAAGTTATGAGCGATATATTGTAGACCAATATTAAGGCGAATCATAATGGATGGATGAAAGTCACAAAGTATGAGCTGAAATTAGGTCGTAATTCTTAAGATGAACAGTAACGAGGAAGCATTAAAGGACTTAGATTTATACATATGAGATAAGCAACAAGAGTAAGCTGAAATTTGGTAGTAAACTTCAGCAACGATAGATCAAAGAAAGACTTATGGAATAATATGACCTACCTAGATGCAGTAAAATCATGCGGATAGATAACCAAGTCTATGAAACAAGATGTACCAATACTCGCAAATTCAACGAAATACCGAGTGAAGAACTTCAGTATGCCTATACATGCACAGAAGGACATTTTGTTAAGATCTATATGTGTTCCCAAAGTGAAGCCTAGATATTGGCTAAAAGCTGAAGGGAAGAGTCGCATAGGTACGCATATAAGGAAAAAGTCGTATACGCTACATGACAGAAGGTAACAATAGTTATGAGATTGAAAAATTCCAACCACAAGTCATTGTATGAGAAAGAGGCATAAAGGGGGGAATACCCTAGACTTTGGATTTATTCAAAGAACAACTGCCTAAATGGCAAGGAGAGTATTAAGGTATTCGCAAGAGCTATAAGTTATGAAAATGATAAGAGCATCAGCCAACATTCAAGGACGAATGTTTCAAAGGGAGGAGTTATGTTACGCCCCGCAATATTACGTCGATATTACGTCCCACAGTATTATATTACGATGATGTTATGCCTTGCAGTACTACATTACGATAACGTTACGATTCGCAATATAAAATTACAATGATGTTGCACCTTGTAGTATTATGCGTTGAATTTGTCATAAAGTAATTGACATTAGTCCAAGAAAAGATTATTTGGAGATTGGAAGGATTATGCTATTTCAAACAAGTGATGAGTAAATTCGTGAAGGTGAGAGAGGGAAGCAAGTCAAAGAAAATAAATTTTCGTCCAAGCTTGGCATGTTGGGATATTATACGGGCCGTGCGTTAATATCAGATATTTATGGACTAGTACCATACAAGGTATCATATGACCATGATAGTTTGATATATAAAAGGGTAATAAAAATAAGTAAAATTTTAAGTAACGTGAGATAATTCTTAATTATATAAATAATTGATTAATGGTGGAAATAATTATATTAAGTGGATAAGGGTCTGTTTGGGACTGCCACATGGCATAAGCTAAGCCAAGTGGCAAATTATGCAAGGTGAGTCACAAGACAAAGTGATAAAATTGGTTACACGTAAAGATTTGTTGGTCTTTATTGGAAAGGTGTAGCACTTTTCAAAATTAACCAAAATAACGTTCTTACACCATTAACAGAGAAATGACACTGATCCAACGTGAAACTTTCTCTGGAATCTTACAAGATCCAACTGTGAAATTTCTCTGAAATATTACAAGATCCAACGTGAAATGTTAATTCAAAGAAAGCCCTGTATAATCTTTTTTAAGAATATCATACGAATTTTCCCTACTTCTATTTGCCGTTACGTATTTTTGCAAAAGAGAATCAGTTCAGGCATGTTAAGGCTAAGCCCTTCCTTCATTTTGGCATGATCTCGTAATTATGCGAGTTTGATAACGAAGCATAAAGAGAAATTCATATCCCGAAATTTATTTATATTTTCCTAGTCTTGTAAGTTACAATATTCTCCTTATCAGGACTTTATGTTCAATTGAGTTTTATCTTCTTCTAGTCAATAGAATAGAGAATCTATATATACAGTATTACAGTATTTTCATTATCATCAAGCTATAATCGATGGGTAAACCCCTATTAGGCAACCTCTGATCAGCTGGTAAGATATATACCGAGCCTACTGTGGCCGAGGGCCTATGAGCGAGCCTAGTTGGTTGAGATACAGAGCCTAGTAGCCGAGTGTGAGCACGTGATTTTTGCCCTATATGAGAATTACTCCAAAAAATACAAAATAAAATAATTTTTGTTTGTTTGCAATTGTTGTGAATTTTGTGATATTTTTAGTAATTATTTGCGTTTGTGTGTGCATGTTTATTTATTTAAATTAATGAAAATACAAAAATATATTGCATTTGCATTTAGGATTTAATTTTACAATTAGGAGTAATTAAGTTCGTCTTACAAAAATGAAAAATAAAAAAAAATACTTTGCACTTTAGCATTTAATGTCCAAATTATGTGATTTTATTTTTAATTGGTGTTTAATTATGTGTGATAATTATTATTAAGGAAAAGAACAAAAATAGGAAGAAAATCGGACTGGACCAGGCCCAAATCCCCTCCCAAATTGACTCAGGCCCAATTTGTCCCTGCCCGGTCCAACTGGACTCAGCACAACGACTAACGAAACGATGCCGTTTCTGTCACTCAGTCTAGACCATTAATTTCATTAGATCAAATCGTCCAGTCTGTCCTCAGCATCGTTAAAACAATATCGTTTTAGGTGTGTTGATCTGAACCGATCATTTTCTTTGATCTGACGGTCCCAAGGCTTCCCCACAACCCGACACATTTATCCCCGGGTCAACCCGGTACTCAATCTAAGCTCAAATGGTACCATTTCATTTAAACCCTTGATCCAGGCCGTTGATCTCAATTGATCCAACGGCCAGGATCAAATCCCCAACCCCGTATATAAGAAACCAAACACACCCCACACCCCCAAGCCAACCCCCCCTTGTCGTCTCTAAGCCTCAGAGACAAGCCCAGCACCCTCCTGCACAAGCCACCATCGACCACTCACCGGAAATTGCCTCACGGCAGTTTCGGTGGCCCAAACCTCCCCATCTTCACACCCTGAACTCCCCTCGACCTCCTCTTTCCAAATCCCCACTCTATCACCTTCGAATCATCCCCCAGTTCTTCGAATCTTAGATCGAAGAACTGGCCCCTAACCCTAGTTCACCCAAACGCCTCCATCTCTACGCCACAGCTCCACCCTGACCTCTTCTCTCCAAAGCCACCCTCCCCTTCCTTCGAATCTAGTCCAAATCACTCGAATATCAGTTTTTAGCAAAGAACCCTAGCGCCGCCCTAAAAATCCCTAGTAGCAGCGCCATCGCCAAACCTTCCCAAAGTTACACCACTGAACCACCAGGCTACCCTTGTCCCAAATCCCATGTTAGTTTTGCTCGAATCGTAGCAGAGCTTGTCGAATTTCAATTCGACTGAACGAGCCCTAATAGATCCAAATCCTGAAATCAAGCCGAAGTAGGAAGATTGAGGTCGTCATCGACCTTAGCCGTGTGTTCTCAGTCGAGAACACTTGATTAAGGCCCATGTCGGCTTCAAGTACAAATCGAAGCTTCAATTAGAGTGAATGGGAATTGGGACTGATTCTGAGGTATTTTCTTTTTTCTTTATTTTCTTTGTTTGTTGTTAATGTTTGTCTGATTACTTCCGTGGTATTTCATCATTTTTCTACCAATTATTTCTCCCTCCTTTATCCGGACCTTTTTTCTGGTCCATTTTTCATCACTGATCATTAGTACATCTCATAGGCTGTTTGAATTTATTGAATATGTGTGTCCGTTAAGTTTTAAAGTCAGTAAGTTCTTTGCTCGATTTTCATGATGCCCTTTTCTTCTTACTCTTAAGTTTCAATCCTCCTTAGTAGTTATTCAATCATGTTTTAGTTTGGTTTTGGTTTGGCATAACTCTGATTGGATTTTCTCATTTTTGTTTTTACTTCTATTATTATAAGTGTTCAGAGGTCAGTTTAATCCAAAGCAATGAATTGGTAATTTGATCGGATTCTGAGTTAGCTTTGATTTCGAATTGGGCATGTCTGTTTTCTTCTAATGAAAATAATTGGTAGTTTGAACTCTTTAAAGTTTTGGGTTGATTAATTTCTCTCATAGTTTGATTTCGTGTATGTTGAATCCATAGTTGTCCAGTAGTTGTGCAATGGGAAGCTGTTCAATGCAGAATGTTATTCTCTAAATTGCTTTGTCTGTTTTCAAATAAGCATTAGGTCCAGTCTATCCAATTTTCCTACAACTGAGTAGAATAGAGTTCCAGTTAAGGGGAGGGTTTGGTTAAATAATGAAGTGATTCACAGTTGAGTTCGGGGGTATTTGGGATTCAAAAGATTAAAAATGGTTAGTTTAAGTTCTGCCCAGGATTAAGTGTAATATTAAATCAATACATTTGTTTATCAATAGTGGGGAATAAGACATAATGGTATTAAACAAATAACTCACCAATAATGAGAAATAAGCATAATGGTATGGGGAGTGATTTGAATATTATAGCATGCCCATAACCATGGAATTTTAATAAAGAAAAAACAAGGGTTAGTGGGGAACAAGTGAGTTTAAAAATAGAAAAATATGTAGTGATGGGCTATCAGGAAATATCATGGGTAAGAAAGATTTTCCTATTTGTTTAAGTGTCTCAATGAGGCTGAGAGAGGGGTTAGTTTTTGGCTATAAATGGAGAGGGGATGGGACAGAGTTGGGGAGTCTTTTTTGGTCGAAGATCAGTTTTTCAGGGGGGCATTATTGAGAGCTACGTTATTCAGTCTTAAAAAGTTTGCAGAGAATAGTTTGAGAGCCAAAAACACCTGAATACCTTAACACTCAAACCTCTTAAAGCTTGAGCATCTTAAAACCTGGTAAAACATCACTGTATTATTGAGCTTCTGGGTTCTTTTTCAACTAGTATTGGTTGTTTTACACCTGAAATTTTTCTGCGTGTCCTAGAACCAATTTCCAATTTGTTTGGTTCTGCTCCAATCAGTTTTAGTCAGTTTCTTGGTTGGTTTGGGTTCAAACATCTCCTGGTTTGGGTTTCGAGTTAAATTTAACCCGTTCAAGTCAATTTTTGGGCTATCGATTAGTTGTGTTTCATTGCTGGGATTCCAGATTTAGCTTTGGTTTTCTTGGTTGTTGTTGTTACACTTGTTGTTGCTGATCCCTGTTCATTGCTGTTGACTCCTTCTTCTTTTCTTATATTTCAAATATTCAGGTACATATTTGAACCCTGTATTGATGTAGCTTTGAAGTTGAAATGCTGAAATAAAATGCATCATCCATTTGCCTCCTGAAATCTGTATTCAAGTTGCCATAATGAGATAGATAATAGACAATTTGTACTTGATTAGGTTCATTTTAGTTTGCATTTACATTGTATAATTGGACTAAAAACTAAGCTATATAACTTAGACTGTACTTAGACTCTTCAGACTGTTAAAATAATGAGTGTTCATTAGCCATACTGTGATTCAGTTTCGCTTGTGTAAATGTAATTTCTGAGATTATAGGAATGGCTAAGGCAGAAAATGATTTCAAACTTTCTTATTTTCATGTGTATTGGCAGCTACAATTCCAGTAGTTTAGTTTCAGTATGAAAATAATTAGCCTACTTTGTGTTATCAAATCATGCTTCCAGTTTGCTGTTTGCCTTTAGTAATATTCCGAAATTCACTAGTAATTAAATAGGTAAGATCAACTGAGCCTTAAGGTCGAATGTGAATGGTCAATGTTTCAATTTAAGTAGGTGAATACCATTTTTCTTTGTTATAAGTTGTTGAACACCCTTTGAATAACTTGAAGCGAATTTAGTGAACCCTTGTTCACATTGAATTGAAGCTTTGTTTGGTTTAACTGTTTGGGCTCAACAGCCTATTTTCGAGAAGTATAAGCTTAAGTGCCCTAATGAGCGGCCCAGGTCCAGTTTTGATGCTATGTACGGTTGGGCCTGGACCATGGCCTGTGATTAGCCATTATTTTGATATAGACCTGTGTAAAATTTTCCTTCTAGTTTGCTTTAATTCACTAATAAATTAATTAGGACTTCTTTTATTATTAGAGACAAATAAAAATAGAAAATCATAGTTGCTTTAGGATCGTCCTTTAAATAATAAATGAGGAAAGCCCCGAAAATAAAATGCATAAATTGCGATGCCCTCTTTAAATGTTTAAAATATTTAAAATTCGGGATGGGCTGTTTAGCGAATTTCACGACTTTACCCCGAAGAAAATAATGCGTTAGTCTCATTAGGCGCGCATTTTAATAACATTATCTCCCTAAACTCGGGTGCACATTTATGTGACCCAAATCCAAATCCCAAGAAGTCGGAATGTGTTAACAACCACGGGTGCATTTATGTGACGTGGTTCGAGATATATTTTCACGACGTTGCAATTCTCATTAAAATAATAATAAAAGCAGTTTACGGTTAAAAAGCACATAAGTTAAAGCGTGTTGTAAAATCAGATAAATAAGCCAAATATAACAGTTGAGCGACCGTGCCAGAACCACGGAACTCGAAAATGCCTAACACCTTCTCCCGGATTAACAGAATTCTTTATCCGGATTTTTGGTTCGCGGAAGGTAATACAGAGTCATTCTTTTCCTCGATTCGAGATCCAACCGATGACTTGGGACACCATTAATCTCCCAAGTGGCGACTATAAATCTTAATAATAAATCCCGTTTCGATTGTCCTTTAATTGAAAAAACTCACTTTATTACACCCCTCCGGGGCGCAGGAAAAAGGAGGTGTGGCAGCTCTGGCGACTCTGCTGGGGACCTGGAATCCAGAACTTTGGTTCAGGGTTCAAGAATTCGAGCTTGGTATATTTGTTGTATTTGGATTATATATTATCGGATTTTTCTACATGTTTCATGCTATATGTGCTAAATGATTTACCGCTTTGATATTTGGTGAATTGTATATAAACTGTTACGAATCTCTTCCTCTCTCTGACTCTCCTATATCATGGAGAAGGGTGCACTTCGTGTGACTTCTCTTCTGTTTAGAGTCTTTTCCCATTTAGAACGAGGTTCAGATAAGTTGCTAAGCCGGCGGAGCTTCTGTATCCCGGGTACGCTGCCCCCTCCCCCCCCCCCCCCCCCCCCCGCTCGAGTTGTCCGCTCGGGTAAGCCAGGTCTAGAACAATAAACCCAGGTTTTTAAACCTAGACATGTCGGATCCCTAGTAGGAACTTTTGTTTGCATCACGTGCATTTGACTTAAGGGACTCAACACAGGGATTGGGTCTGTCTAGGACAGGTGTACCTGAAATGAAAAAGACCATCCTGATGCATCTTACTTGCTACTTGTACATTTATTTGTTTCAGACTTGGATGCTGACCGACTTTTGGAATATTGAAGTAAAAAAACAAGAAAAAGAATAAAGAGAAATAGCAGTGTAGAGGGCTAGGGGAGTTAATCACCTGTTTTGAAAATACTAATGGCCAAATAGTGCCGAAACTCTGCCGGATTGTTTTTTGCAGAACTACGTAAATTTGATTCTCACCGGATGTGGGATACGTGGGCAACCCTCATCGGGTCCAACCTCCCCTTTTGCAAAAATAGCCAAAAAATGTCAAATTTTAATTGTCGTCATAAATAAGTCAGGTGATGCCGCTCTTGTCAAATATAGCCGAATGTTCTCGAAAGGGATGCCGGAAGGCTGAATTTGCATAAACGGCCACCTTTGGTCATTCGTTTTTAGATTTTTAGCCGGCTGACCTACACAGCCTTAAAATATTCATTCCTGAGACGCTGAAAGGTCGTGTTAGCAATACCGGGTCTTTTATCTCAAAATGAAAAACAAGAAAAAGAGTCATAAATAAGTCGGGTGATGCCGTTTTTGTCAAAAATAGTCGAATGTCCCCAAAATGGACGCCGGAAGGCTGACCTTGCATAAACAGCCACCTTTGGTCATTTTCAAAGTTTTGACCGATTAGCCCAGATAGCCTCAAAATCTTCGTCACCAGAGTGCTGAAAGGCCGTGTTCGAAAAATCGGGTAGAGTATTCTAATTTGAAAAAAAATAGTCAGTTTTGATTTGAGTCAAATAAATTTTACCTTTTACTTAATCGCCTTAATAAATGTGCAGGATGAGCACAAACAAAATTGAACCGTTCACAGTCCTTAGTGAGGTCCCCTTACAGCTCCACATGTGGTGGAATGATTTGGAAGAAGGTAACAGAAAGATAGTGGTGAGAATCTTGGGGAGTCTCGTCACTCTGCTGAATGTCAAGCCAAGGTCGAATATCATCGATGCCTTAATACTATTTTGGGATCCAACCCGGAACATATTTCGCTTTACTGATTTTGAGCTTACACCCACGCTGGAGGAAGTCTCGGGTTATGCGGGTCTGAATGGAAATATGAGGGGCCAATATTTGCTGTCACCAAGACCAGTGTCTCCGCACCGATTTCTGTATTTGTTAAATATTAGCCGGAATGTGTAAAATGAGGATTTGTCGAAAGGGTGTTGTAGTCTCCAGTTCTTGTATCAAAGGTATGGTAATCCTCGGGGTTTTGAAGAACCAAATCTCGGGCTGACTCGCGCTAGAAACAGGAACAAGTGGGAGGCAAGGCGAACTTTGGCGTTCATAACGACATTCCTGGGAGTCGTGGTTTGTCCACGCCAAGATAAGAAAATAGAGATAGGCCTTGTAGCGGTGGTCGATGTAGCAATCAAAAGGACCGAATGTACTGTGGTTCCTTTAATCGTGTCAGAAATCTACCGAGCCTTGACCATATACCGGGAGGGAGGAAATTTCTTCCAGGGTTGCAATCTGCTACTCCAATTTTGGATGCAAGAACATCTTTTCCACCGGGTAGGATACATGAACCACGGGTTAACTGGATCGAGCTGCATCGAGGGGTTTGAGAAACGAGTATTAGGTGTCGCGTTCCCTGAAGGTGTTGAAGCGTGGCTTGTGCGACTGAGGTTATTGACTGCCGATCAAATTGAATGGGCGTTTGGATGGTTGCCCGCTACTAAGGTGGTATACATGTCAGCCAAAGAATGTCATGTTCTCTTGATGGGTATCCGTAGTATCCAACCATATGCTCCCCATCGGGTATTGCATCAATTGGGAACGTTTCAAGTGGTACTTATTGATGAAGACCTAAGTAAGCACGTCATTGAGTTGAGCCCGGGAGCCGCATTTCCTGAAGATAAGATTCGAAAGCTATGGAATGAATGCAGATTCCTCGAGCCTAGAACAATGGTCTGAGACCTAGCTAAGGGTGAGGTGGATCTGAAGTACAATGTTTGGTTCGGGAAAAGGTTTCAGATTCCGCAAAGGCCCGCCAAAAGAGCCCATGTCGAGCAGTTTACTGATGATTCACAAGAGCAATATGGTTGGTTAGCAAAAGAAGAAAGCTACAGGGCCGAAATAGGCAAGCTAAAACAACAGATTAAGGACCTGAAGTTTGAAAACAGTGTGCAAGTGGATGCCGATAAAGGGGAAAAGAACAAAATATCCCAAGAAAATAAGGCGCTGAAGGCCCAAAACCGACAAATGAGGATAGCTGCTGACAACCAACAAATGAGTTGGTCGGATAAAAGATTGATAAACGGACTGAAGAAAGAAATCATTGAGTGGGATGATCTGAAGAAATCCGAGGGTACCCTAGCGTAGCTCCGGGCACAGCAGGAAAAAAGAATAGAAGAGCGCACATAGTACTGACAGCAGGTGAAAAGGGATTATGAAAAGATCATTGCCAATTTAAAAAGGAAAACAGCCACTCTTGAGAACAAAGCAGCTGAACAAGCCAAAGCTTTTGAAACCGAAAGTGAACACTGCTACGACTTGTTGGCCCAAATGGAAGATGAAATACAACAGCTGCAAAATCAACATCTTCAGGATTCTCAGGTTTTGGAGGCTCGTAATGATCAGATAAGGCGCCTGCTCATAGAAAAAGGTCGAACCAAGAACAAGATTGAGACTATCGTCCATGCCATCATTAGGAGATGCTGAATATGTGAAGACATGACCCGCATTACCTTCTTCTCGGCAGTAATGATTTTTGTCAAACGGACAATGTATGAACTGGAGCAACTTGAAAGGGATCTTGCACCTAAGCCCGCGGTAAGGCCGAACGATTCCTCGCAGGCACCAACTTTTGAAGCTTTAATGTATTCATAGGTCGAGTCTATATTTTCTATTTTTCTGAGTCTATTGTCTGTTTGTCTGTTCTCTTTTCGCATCAGATAGTATCAGTAGTTTTTGAGTCCGTATTTGGTTTTTCGAGTTTGTTATTTTCCTTTTAAAAAAATATTCAGCTTGTAATAGAATGTTTTAGTAATGAAAATGGAAAAATTCCCAAAAAGATTTTTTCTTTATTTTTTGCACTCGTTTGGTCAGAACTACGCACGGTCGGATTCATGCGGGGACATGATACGTAGGTGATCCACATAAGATTCGACCACCACTAAAAAAAGAAAAAAAGGAAATAATAGAAAAAAAACAAAGAAAATAAAGGAAAGTTTGGGAGATTTTCAAAAGGAGCGCCATTATAAGAAGCTACAATGACGCACGTAATTGAAGCAAATGCATGATAGAAAGGTTTAACTGCCTAGGTGCATTGCATCCTTGATATGTGTTTACCTATCTGTCAAATGCCCTAATACTAATGTGATGGCTTCATTTTGGTATGTTCATATCAGAAGGGTGGTTGGTTGTGGTTCTAACGTGGCACTTCCCTGCAACACAAAGTCAAGAGACAATGGCAGAGAACCTCAGAACTGAGTGGGTTGGTACCGATGCCCGAAAATAGCTGGTTGAATAGAACAACGGGTTGGTAGAAGAAATGAAAATATTGAGACAACATGTGGCAGACATGTAACGGGCATGGATGATTGGGAAAGCACCACCCCCGCCACCACCTAGCTTCCTGGACTCCTTCCTTACCCAAACACTTAACACAATAACGGATAATCCTCCACACTCTCCATATCTACCCGCTTATGACAGCTTTCCCAGCCACCCGAGTAGCTCCATCACTCGTCGTCCAACTATATTTTCCCAACGCTACTCCCCTCCCCAACGCTACTTCTCTACAAGGGACTCCCAAAGACATGCTTCACTTTCCAAGTACCCAGCTCCACGAAATGCCTATCCACCCCCACGAGCATACCAGAAACCCCCTGGGTCAGGTTTTAGGCCAAATCGGACATTTAGGAATGAGAGGTTGCTGAAACGAGAAAAGGCTCTCACCCTTGTTGGAGGGTCATATGCCGGTTTGTTTCAAAAGTTGAAGCACTTGGGCATTTTGAAACCGATCCAGATAAAAATGCCAAACCCTCTGTCAAAGAAGTGTGACTTTTCTCAAAGGTGCGCGTATTTCTCAGATGCCCCGGATCATGATATAAAAAAGTGTTGGAAGCTGAAGAAAGCAATTCAGGAACTTGTTGATGCAGGTGACATTGTCGTGCAAAATCCGGATGCAGCAGACACCAGCCAAAGTCAATCGCCTGCGCGTAATGAGACAGACATGTTGGGCATGATTTGTTTTGAAAAGGAATGTGAGAATTCTCTGAGAACCTCAAATTTGTGAAGTTCCTGATATTGTTAATGCAGAACTCAGTGGCTAAGATGCCGTGCTTGGTAATTGGAAAGACGCTCTATTTTGGGTCAGCTAGAGAGGAGTTTGGGTGGTTCATTTTGTTGTAATTTCGGTTGTCCGGATTATTCTTAGGGTTGTAATCCGGATATTGTCGTGTGTAAAACTCTCTTATCCTTCCATTTTTGTCTTAGCGGTTTGCTTAGTTTTGCTCAGGTCCGTTTCAGGTTTATTCCAGGGCTGTACTCCAGTTGTTTTGCATATATTGTTATACGAACCGTTTCACTGCTTGTCTAATACAAATTCCGGTCTTTTATTATTTCCAGTCATTTACTTTGTTTAGTTCTTTTAGCCTTTTGTTGTGTCTTTTATTCAACACCGATTCTAGTGACATGACATGCGCGTACAGTTTAGGCCCAATGTTGAAAGTTAATCATAAAACCATTGGGAGATGATTGGGACGCTTAACGGAAATAAAAACAGTTTGAGATCATTTGAAGCCCGAACCATGTGGAACCATGGGCAGATAAAACATAAAGAAACTGTAAAAGCAAGTTGACCAGATTGACAGGGGCCGTTCGTGGTAACGAAAGTCAGAGTGTTGCCCAATGTTGCTTTAAAAATGACAAATGAAAAGGCGAATGTATGGATATGGTTATCAAGTCTGGCACAATCAGAAGATGTTGTGAATGCTTAATTGTTTTGTTTGCACTTGGCATGTTTTGAAGATTGGAATGACGGAGGCGTTTTGTTCTGCTATCTAAACACTTTATCCTTCGTTAGCCCTTTGAGCCTTATTTGTTTTTTTTTCATACCCCTCATTCGGAATCAGTAGCAAATATTAGAGGATAAAGAAAAAGAAAAGAAAAAGAAAACAACAAAAAAAGAGAAGGAAATAGATAAAGAAATGAAAAAAAGGAAGAAAAATAATGATTAAGTGAAAAGGAAAACAACGAGGAATTGGGAACTACGTTTGACCTGATTCCACGAAGAGGATACGTAGGCGCCTCACGGCTCGGTCATAGTGTAACAAAAAATAAAAAATCCCCAAGCAAGAAACTGGGGCAAAAGTTGTGCTTGATGTAAAGAAATTTGGTTCCGAAGGTTGTAATTTTGATCCCAAATTGATGCGTTCTGAGCCTTTAAATACCCTTTCTTTCTAGCCTATCCAAAATCCCATATTACGGTTCAAAGAAAGACCTTCCGATCAGTCTTCAAAAGATGCCAAGTCAGGCAAATGGAAGCCAAGAATAACATTCCGGTCCCCAGCAGAAAAGGAATAAAATGAGAAAGTCTTATCGGTAACACCCCAATCCCCAGCTAAAAAGTAATACAAATAAGAGAGTCTTATCGGTGAAAACCTTCACGGGCACCTTGAGGCGACTGTAAGTTGAGAGAAAAACCAAAATGAGAGAGACTTTCTAGTGAAAACACTTCGAGCATTACAAGTCGAATAAGGACTGAGAATCAGATGGGAAATCACCAGACGGGAATTATGAAAGGCGATTAACGATGGAGGATATGCTACATGTGCATGTCACGGCCATTAGAGTTGGTGTCCACGTCAGATAGGTTTTTACTTTATAATTTTTATTGATATGAGTCATCTCTTTCTTTTGTCTTTTACTCTGTTCCTTTTTATTTTCGTTCGTTTCCTCTGCCTGAGTTTGTTTGGTCAGAACAAGTGAGAAATGACTTTAAACTTTGCCATCAGCTTTCCAATTACGCAAGATGAGATCTGACTAGTACATCAAAATGGTATAAGTCAGAAAAGGAAAACAAAAGCACACTGAGCTGGTAATAGTCAACATGCTTTGAGATTCGTGCAAATACCTAGGATCGGTCCATCCATGGATAGTGCAACAAGAGGATGGACATGGTGAATGAATCAAAGGTATATTCTATGAAAAGGTTGACAAAAGGGTGGACCAGTGTCAAGAAGGATATCCCTAGCCGAAATCGAAGGTTATAGACTTCAAGGCCAGGGCACAGTGGACAAATCAAGAAAGAACAATGCAGAGAGCGATGAACGTAATTTGAAAATTCATATGAGATTCAAAGGGCGGGGAAGTGCCAGTTCACGAGCAATGCCACAAAAAGAAGATATTGGGTCTGAACGGAGAAAAGGTATTTCAGTGACACGGATGACGAGAAAAGTGGTTCATCGGTAAAATATGCAAGATCTTCAAGTGGGATCAGCTGCCATGGAAAATATATGGGGTCAGATAAGAGGATAAAAGTGAAAGAAAACGGTGAGAGGTTTGTGAATAAGGAGTCATCAAGAAGGGAGGAAGTTATCAGCCAAGTTTCAAGATGGTCGGACAACGCGGAGCATGGAAAAGAGAAAGAAAAACCATACCCAGCAGGAGCATCACAACCAACCACCACACTTTAAACTGATAGAATTTTCTTTGATTTGAAACAGGGGCAGGAAATATTATTGATGGCGGAAAGGTATGATACAAGGAATATTATCAAACTGGGGCAGAAAATTTTTCTTGAAGTCAGGTACCCACTTGAGGAAAGAAGAAAGATAATTCCCCAGCAATATTATCCCCAGCAGTGTTATTCAAAAAAAAATCTCCAGCAGTGTTATCCTCAGCAGTTTTCAGAGGAATGAAACACAAGTTTTAAAGGAAGTAGTTTTGAAGAAGGAAGATAACACCAGCTCTAAGGGAAGTAGTCTTTGAAGGAGGAAGATAACATATTTTGAAAAAGTGTTATCCTTAGCAGTTTTCAGAGGGATGAAACACAAGTTTTGAAGAAGGAAGACAATACAAGTTTTGAGGGAAGCAGTTCTGAAGAAAGATAATTCAAGTTAGAAGGAAAATGGTTCAGGAGGCAAAGGGGGAACAATGGCAATAGAAGGCAGTTTAAATTATAGTTGAGGTCAGGTGCCCGCCTGAAGAACGGAAAGGCGTTATCTTTTTAAGTTGAAGTTTTAAATTATTGTTGAGGTCAGGTGCCCGCCTGAAGAACGGAATTGCGTTATATTTTTAAAGTTGTTTTTGAAGTCAGGTGCCCACCTGAAGAACGGAATGGCGCTTTATTCCAAGTTATTGTTGAAGTCAGGTGCCCGCCTGAAGAACGAAATGACGTTTTATTTTTAAGTTATTGTCAAACTCAGGTGCCCGCCTGAAGAATGGAAAAGCGTTATCTTTTAAATTGTAGTTGGAGTTTTAAATTATAGTTGAGGTCAGGTGCCCGCATGAAGAACGGAATGGCGTTATATTGTTATTTTTAAGTTGTTGTTAAAGTCAGGAGCCCGCTTGGAAGTTGTTGTTGAGGTCAGGTGCCCGCCTGAAGAACGGAATGGCGATATATTTTTTAAGTTGTTGTTGAGGTCAGGTGCCCGCCTGAAGAACGAAATGGCGATATATTTTTAAGTTGTTGTTGAGGTCAGGTGCCCGCCTGAAGAACGGAATGACGATATATTTTTAAGTTGTTGTTGAGGTCAGGTGCCCGCCTGAAGAACGGAATGACGTTATATTTTTAAGTTGTTGAAGTCAGGAGACCGCCTGAAGAGCAGAAAGGCGTTATATTTTAAGTTGTAGTTGAAGTTGTGGATGAGGTCAGGTGCCCGCCTGAAGAACGGAATGACGTTATATTTTTAAAGTTGTTGTTGAAGTCAGGTGCCCGCCTGAAGAACAGAATGACATTTTATTCTAAGTTATTGTTGAAGTCAGGTGCCTGCTTGAAGAACGGAATGGCGTTTTATTTTTAAGTTGTTGTCAAAGTCAGGTGCCCGCCTGAAGAACGGAAAGGCGTTATCTTTTAAATTGTAGTTGGAGTTGTAAATTATAGTTGAGGTCAGGTGCCCGCCTGAAGAACGAAATGGCGTTATATTTTTAAAGTTGTGCCTGAAGAACGGAATGACGATATATTTTTTAAGTTGTTGTGTAGGTCAGGTGCCCGCCTGAAGTTAAGTTGTTGTGTAGGTCAGGTGCCCGCCTGAAGAACGGAATGGCGATATATTTTTAAGTGGTTGTTGAGGTCAGGTGCCCACCTGAAGAACGGAATGGCGATATATTTTTTAAATTGTTGTTGAGGTTAGGTGCCCGCCTGAAGAACGGAATGACGTTATATTTTTTAAGTTGTTGTTGAGGTCAGGTGCCCGCCTGAAGAACGGAATGGTGTTATATTTTTTAAGTTGTTATTGAAGTCAGGTGCCCGTCTGAATAACGGAATGGCATTATATTTTTAAAGTTGTTGTTGAAGTTAGGTGCCCCCCTGAAGAACGGAATGGCGATATATTTTTTAAGTTGTTGTTAAGGTTAGGTGCCTGCCTGAAGAACGGAATGGCATTATATTTTTTAAGTTGTTGTTGAGGTCAGGTACCCGCCTGAAGAACGAAAAGGCATTAGCTTTTAAATTGTATTTGAAGTTTTAAAATATAGTTTAGGTCAAGAGCCCTCCTGAAGATCGGAATGGCATTATATTGATATTTTTAAGTTGTTGTTGAAGTCAGGAGCCCGCCTAGAGAATGAAGGTATTGTCTTTTAAATTGTTGTTGAGGTCAGGTGCCCGCCTGAAGAACGGAATGGCGATATATTTTTTAAGTTGTTGTTGAAGTCAGGTGCCCGCCGGAAGAACAGAAAGGCATTAGCTTTTAAATTGTATTTGAAGTTTTAAAATATAGTTGAGGTCAGGAGCCCGCCTGAAAAACGGAAAGGCATTTTATTTCTAAGTTGTTGTTGAAGTTAGGAGCCCGCCTGGAGAACGGAAAGGCGTACCTTTTTAATTCAAGGAGTCAGCAACCCGGGTAGGGCGGAAGGTTACAACGAAAATCCCCAGCATAAATCCAAATTCAGAAATCAGAAGGCAATAGTGGCCGGAATAAGTCAGTTCAAGATTCAAAGGAAAAAAAATTCGAAGCTCACAAGAAGGAAATAAGAAGTTCGAGTTCGGCAAGAGAGAATACGAGTCAAGTTAGAAATAAAGAAACACCAGAGGAAACACAAGTTAGCAAGGCACCAAGGCAACATGAGACACATGAAGAGCAAGTCTGAAGATATAGATAAGATGTTGTAATTCCTAGACTATAGTTTAGTCTAGCTTCTTATTTTCTTTAGCATGGTGTAATAAGGAAGTCAGTAAGCAGTAGCAGCAGCAGCAACATCGATAACAGCAAAATCACAGTTCCACAGTAGTCCCAGCTACCAAAACTTCCCGAACTACATTAACCTGATTCCCTTTTAGCCATGGATATGTAGGAAACCTTTTGAAGCAAAGGTTCGGTCAAATCTTTCAAAAAAATACTTCACACGGAGTACTAAAACGGGCAAAAATTTCTCGTATTCGCTCACTTTGTCTTTGCACGAAAACTCTTCGTGTTCACGGGCAAAGAGGGGCAGCTGTGAGCACGTGATTTTTACCCTATATGAGAATTACTCCCAAAAAATGCAAAATAAAATAGTTTTTGTTTGTTTGCAATTGTTGTGAATTTTGTGATATTTTTAGTAATTGTTTGCGTTTGTGTGTGCGTGCTTATTTGTTTAAATTAATGAAAATACAAAAATATGTTGTATTTTCATTTAGAATTTAATTTTATAATTAGGAGTAATTAAGTTCGTCTTACAAAAATAAAAAATAAAAAAAAATGTACTTTGCACTTTTAGCATTTAATGTCCAAATTATGTGATTTTATTTTTAATTGGTGTTTAATTGTGTGTGATAATTATTATTAAGGAAAAGAACAAAAATAGGAAGAAAATCAAACTGGACCAGGCCCAAATCCCCTCCCAAATTGACTCAGGCCCAATCTGTCCCTGCCCGGTCCAACTGGACTCAGCACAACGACTAACGAAACGACGTCGTTTCTGTCACTCAATCCAGACCATTGATTTCATTAGATCAAACGGTCCAATCTATCCTCAACATCGTTAAAACGACACCGTTTCAGGTGTTTTGATCTGAATCGTTCATTCCCTTTGATCTGACGGTCCCAAGGCTTCCCCACAACCCGACCCATTTATCCCTGGGTCAACCCAGTCCTCCATCTAAGCTCAAACGGTACTGTTTCATTTAAGCCATTGATCCAAGCCGTTGATCTCAATTGATCCAACAGCCAGGATCAAATCCCCAACCCCGTATATAAGAAACCAAACATACCCCACACCCGCCAATCCAAACCCACCCTCCCCCTCGTCGTCTCTAAGCCTCAGAGACAAGCCCAGCACCCTCCGCCACAAGCCACTGTCAACCACCCACCGGAAATTGACTCACGGCAGTTCCAGTGGCCCAAACCTCCCCATCTTCACACCCTAAACTCCCCTCGACCTCCCCGTTCCAAATCCCCACTCTATCACCTTCGAATCATCCCCCAATTCTTCGAATCTTAGATCGAAGAAATGGCCCCTAACCCTAGTTCACCCAAACGCCTCCATCTCTATGCCACAGCTCCACCCTGACCTCTTCTCTCCAAATCCACCCTCCCCTTCCTTCGAATCTAGTCCAAATCACTCGAATATAAGTTTTTAGCCAAGAACCCTAGCGTCGCCCTAAAAATCCCTGGTGGAGGCGCCATTGCCAAACCTTCCCAAAGTTACACCACTGAACCACTAGGCTACCCTCGTCCCAAATCCCATGTTAGTTTTACTCTAATCGTAGCAGAGCTTGTCGAATTTCAATTCGACTGAACGATCCTAAAAGATCCAAAGTCTGAAATCAAGCCGAAGTAGGAAGATTGAGGTCATCATTGACCTTAGCCGTGTGTTCTCAGTCGAGAACACTCGATTAAGGCCCATGTCGGCTTCAAGTTCAAATTGAAGCTTCAATTAGAGCGAATGGGAATTGGGATTGATTCTGAGGTATTTTCTTTTTTCTTTATTTTCTTTATTTGTTGTTAATGTTTGTCTGATTACTTCCGTGGTATTTCATCATTTTTCTACCAATTCTTTCTCCCTCCTTTATCCGAACCTTTTTTCTGGTCCATTTTTCATCACTGATCGTTGGTATATCTCATAGGCTCTTTGAATTTATTGAATATTTGTGTCCGTTAAGTTTTAAAGTCAGTAAGTTCTTTGCTCGATTTTCATGATGCCCTTTTCTTATTAATCTTAAGTTTCAGTCCTCCTTAGTAGTTATTCAATCCTGTTTTAGTTTGCTTTTGGGTTGGCATAACTCTGATTGGATTTCCTATTTTTTTTTTCTTTTACTTCTGTTATTATAAGTGTTCAGATGTTAGTTTAATCCAAATCAATGAATTGGTAATTTGATTGGATTCTGAGTTAGCTTTGATTTCGGATTGGGCATATCTGTTTTCTTCTGATGAAAATAATTGGTGGTTTGAGCTCTTTAAAGTTTGTGTTGATTAGTTTCTCTCATAGTTTGATTTCGTGTATGTCGAATCCATAGTTGTCCAGTAGTTGTGCAATGGGAAGCTGTTCAATGCAGAATGTTATTCTCTAAATTGCTTTATCTATTTTCAAATAAGCCTTAGGTCCAGTCTAGCCAATTTGCCTACAATTTAGTAGAATAGAGTTTCAGTTAAGGGGAGGGTTTGTTTAACTAATGAAGTGATTCACAGTTGAGTTCAGGGGTGTTTTGGGATTAAAAAGATTAAAAAATAGTTAGTTGAAGTTCTGCCTAGGATTAAGTGTAATATTAAATCAATGTATTTATTTATCAATAGTGGGGAACAAGACATAATGGTATTAAAAGAATAACTCACGCATAATGAGAAAGAAGCATAATGGTATAGGGAGTGATTAGAATATTATAGTATGCCCATAACTATGGAATTTTAATAAAGAAAAGACAAGGGTTAGTGGGGAACAAGTGAGTTTAAAAATAGAAAAACATGTAGTGATGGGCTGTCAGGGAATATCATGGGTAAGAAAGGTTTTCCTATTTGTTTAAGTGTCTCAAGGGGGCTGAGAGAGGGGTTAGTTTTTGGCTATAAATGGAGAGGGGATGGGACAGAGTTGGGAGGTCTCTTTTTTGGTCGAAAATCAGTTTTTCAAGGGGAACTTTTGAGAGCTAGGGTATTCAGTCTTAAAAAGTTTGCATAGAATAGTTTGAGAGCTAGAAACACCTGAATACCTTAACACTCAAACCTCTTAAAGCCTGAGCATCTTAAAACCTGGGAAAACACCATTGTTTTATTGAGCTTCTGGGTTCTTTTTCAACTAGTATTGGCTGTTTTGCACCTGAAGTTTTTCTGCGCATCCTGGAACCAATTTCCAGTTTGTTTCGTTCTGTTCCAATCCGTTTTAGTCAGTTTCTTAGTTGGTTTGGGTTCGAACATCTCCTAGTTTGGGTTTCGAGTTAAATTTAACCCGTTCAAGTCAATTTTTGGGCTATCGATTGGTTGTGTTTCATTGCTGGGATTCCAGATTTAGCTGTGGTTTTCTTGGTTGTTGTTGTGAACTGCTGTTACACTTGTTGTTGCTGATCCCTGTTCATTGCTGCTGACTCCTTCTTCTTTTCTTATATTTCAAATATTCAGGTACATATTTGAACCCTGTATTGATGTAGCTTTGAAGTCGAAATGCTAAAATAAAATGCATCATCCATTTGCCTCCTGAAATCTATGTGTTCAAGCTGCCATAATGAGATAGATAATAGACAATTTGTACTTGTTTAGGTTCATTTTAATTTGCATTTACATTGTATAATTGGACTAAAAACTAAGCTATATAACTTGGACTGTACTTAGACTCTTCAGACTATTAAAATAATGAGTGTTCATTAGCCATACTGTGATTCAGTTTCGCTTGTGTAAATGTAATTTCTGAGATTAGAGGAATGGCTAAGGCAGAAAATGATTTTGAACTTTATGATTTTCATGTGTATTGACAGCTACAATTCCAGTAGTTTAGTTTCAGTCTGAAAATAATTAGCCTACTTTGTGTTATCAAATCATGCTTCCAGTTTGCTGTTTTCCTTTAGTAATATCCAGAAATTCACTAGTAATTAAATAGGTAAGATCAACTGAGCCTTAAGCTCGAATGCGAATGGTCAATGTTTCAATTTAAGTAGGTGAATACCATTTTTCTTTGTTATAAGTTGTTGAACACCCTTTGAATAACTTGAAGCGAATTCAGTGAACACTTGTTCACATTGAATTGAAGCTTGGTTTGGTTTAACTGTTTGGGATCAACAGCCCATTTTCGAGAAGTGTAAGCTTTAGTGCCCTAATGAGCGGTCCAGGTCCAGTTCTGATGATATGTACGTTTGGGCCTGGACCAAGGTCTGTGATTAGCCATTCTTTTGATATAGACCTGGGTAAAATTTTCCTTCTGGTTTGCTTTAATCCAGTAACAAATTAATTAGGACTTCTTTTATTATTAGAGACGAATAAAAATAGAAAATCATAATTGCTTTAAGATCGGCCTTTAAATAATAAATGAGGAAAGGCCCGAAAATAAAAATACATAAATTGCGATGCCCTCTTTAAATGTTTAAAATACTTAGAATTCGGGATGGGCCGTTTAGCGAATTTCACAGCTTTCCCCCGAAGAAAATAATACGTTAGTCTCGTTAGGCGCGTATTTTAATAACATTATCTCCATAAACTCGGATGCACATTTATGTGACCCAAATCTAAATCCCAAGAAGTTGGAATGTGTTAACAACCACGGGTACATTTATGTGACGTGGTTCGAGATACATTTTCACGATGTTGTAATTCTTATTAAAATAATAATAAAAGCGGTTTACGGTTAAAAATCACATAAGTTAAGGCGTGTTGTAAAATCAGATAAATAAGCAAAATGTAACAGTTGAGCGACCGTGCCAGAACCACGGAACTCGGGAATGCCTAACACCTTCTCCCGGGTTAACAGAATTTCTTATCTGAATTTTTGGTTCGCGGACTGTAATACAGAGTCATTATTTTCCTCGATTCGGGACCAGTGACTTGGGACACCATTAATCTCCCAAGTGGCGACTCTGAATCTTAATAATAAATCCCGTTTTGATTGTCATTTAATTGGAAAAACTTCTTTTATTACACCCTTCCGGGGCACAGGAAAAAGGAGGCGTGACACTGAGCACCTATGAGCGAGCCTAGTATAGCTGAGCACCTGTGAGCAAGTCTACTACGACAGAGCAGTTATATATATACTGAGCCTTATAAGGCCGGACTACTATTTTACTTACTATATTGAGAGAGAGTCAGTATCAGCAGGTAAGCATATCTTCAGATTATCTTTGACTTCCAGTTGCTTTCAGTTATTATATTATCAGTTCAGTTGAGCTTTCAGTATATTGCCTTACATACTCGGTACATTATTTCGTACTAACATCCTTTTTCTGGAGGTGCTGCATTTCATGCGTGCAGGTTCACACAGACAGACGGGTAGACCTCCTCATTAGGTGTTGCCCGAGTTCAGCTTGATCGGTAAGCTCCATACCCTTCAAAATTGCGGGTCTAGAGCGTTATGTACATCTTGTGTATATATGTTATGAGTAGGTCAGGATGTTGTTCTGATCATAATATATCCATCAGCAGAGGCTTGTAGACATATCATGTCAGTTAGTGCAATATGTTGGGCTTGTAGGCCTTGTATGTATATTTGGTTGGTTTGTCAGCTGCAATAATTATGACGGCCTTGTCGGCCCAGATTATATTGCTATTTAGTCAGCATTCGCAGTTGTCTTGTAATATGGCCTATGGCCAGAGTTTGACATCACATGTTCAGAGTTTCTTAGTCGCAAGTTGGTACGCAAGGATAGATGAAGAAGCGCGTGGCGGTCTCATCCCCAGGTTCGGGGCTTTACACCATGAGAAAATCGAATGAACGTTTTCAAAATAAAACAAAGGAACGATGAGATTCTAAGGGAGTTCGTGTCCAGGTTTCAGATGGAAAGAATGGAATTATCGCCGGTCTCCGATGACTGGCAGTACAGGCCATATGCAGGGTTTGAATGAAAGGAGCTCGATTGCGTCTCAATAGTTGAAACAGAACTTGGTCGAATATCCAGCTGTGATATGGTTAGATGTGCACAATCTTTACCAGTCAAAAATCAGGTTCGAGGACGACCAGTTGGGAGCCCTCTTGGGTTTAATTCATCCTAACAGATTCGTAGCCAAGCCCCTGAGGGACACAGAACGAGAATCAAGATTTAACAAAGAACGATATCAGCCATATACCGATCGAAGAAACAGCAGCCCGAGCCGTAACACTCCTCCGAGCGATTAGAGAAACGATCGATGCCAAAGTTCTCGAGGACTCATGAGTAAGTGTGGGTTCAATAAGCATACTGACCCAGCCGAGGCTCCTAGATTATTAGAGTACAACTTCAGTGTAGATGCATCAGGGATTGTCTCAGCTATTGGGAGAATAAAAGACACCAAGTGACCCAGGCTAATACATACCGATCCTTCTCAAAAGAACCCGAACTTGATGTGCAAGTATCATGGCACACATGGTCATAGAATAGAAGATTGCAGGCAGCCAAGGGAAGAAGTGGCTCGGTTGTTCAACAAGGGCCACCTTCAAGAATTTCTAAGTGATCGAGCTAAGAATCACTTCAGGGAAAGGGATGCAAGGAAAACTAAGCAAGAAGAACCACATCATGTAATACACATGATTATTGTGGACTCGATGTCCCTCAACGACCTGTACTCAAACGCACCAGGGTGTCAATCACAAGGGAAAAATGGACTCAGAGCTATATGCTCGAGGACGTCTTATCATTATTTGAGGAGGAAGCAGAAGGCATATCTCAACCTTACAACGATTCCCTGGTAATCTATATCATTTTAAATAAAATTCAAGTTAAACCTGTTTTAGTGGATCTAGGTAGCTTAGCAAACATAATCAGATCGAGGGTTGTAGAACAACTCAGCCTAAACGTAGTCAGGACCATACAAGACACTAGATTCATGTTATCGAAGGTGACATGAGGTATAACGCACCCATCGGGAGACCATGGATACACAATATGAGGGCAGTGTCTTCAACTCTTCACCAAATGATGAAATTCCCAACGGAGGAGAGAGTGAAAATAGTCCACGAAGAGCAACATGCTGCAAAAGAAATGTTTGCAATCGAGGAAGTGGTACCGATACCAGAACCTTTGACCTCGGAGAAATCGAGCGCCAAAAGCAAACAGGCGGCCAAATAGCAATAACCGCCTCCAACCTCAATGGATTCGGAGCAACAGGTAATCGAAGACGAAGATGAGGATTTCCTTCCTCCTCGAACTTTCATTGTTCCCGAAGAATCCGATGCAACCAAATCAACTATCGAGGAGCTGGAGAAGGTCATTTTGATCGAATATATGCCCAAGAGAAAGGTATACCTGGGAACGGGATTAACCCCCGAACTCAAGAAAAAACTCATTCAATTTTTTATTGATAAAATGGATTGCTTTGCTTGTTCCCATTTATATATGACAGGGATTCCACCGGAAATCACCATACGTTGGCTAAGCACCGATCCCAGGTTCGAACCGGTGAAGCAAAAAAGGAAGCCTCGGTCTGAGGTAAAGCATGCACATGCTTTCATAAAAAGCGAGGTAACCAAAATTCTTAAAATAGGATTTATTCGGGAGGTAAAGTACCTCAAGTGGTTAGCCAACGTAGTTGTAGTTCCTAAAAAAGGAAACACACTTAGAATGTGTGTAGATTATAAGGACTTGAACAAAGCATGTCCAAAAGACTCTTTCCCCTTGCCAAACATCATTCGCATGATCGATGCCACACCTGACCACGAAACCCTAACTTTTCTCGATGCCTACTCCGGATACAATCTGATTTAGATGAACCCGGAGGACCAGGAAAAGACTTCGTTTATAGGGCGAATAGCTACCTTGGGTCAATTCATTTCGAGGTCGTCGGATCAGAGTCATCGGTTTTTTTCCTTGCTAAAAAAGAAAAAGAATTTTGCATGGACCCAGAACGTCAGCAAGCCTTAGAAAAATTGAAGCGATATTTATCGAGCCCGCCTTTGCTTCACACCTCGAAAGTAGATGAAAAACTTTACCTATACTTGGCAGTGTCCAAAATAGCGTAAGTGGGTACTTGTTCGAGAATAGCAAGGTACGCAATTTCCTATTTATTACGTAAGCCGAACTCCAGGAGATGCTGAAACTAGGTACCCTCACTTAAAAAAATTAACATATGCATTGATAAGCGCATCTAGAAAGTTAAAATCATATCTTCAATGTCATCCTATATGTGTGTTAACCACTTACCCCCTTCGAAATGTTTTGCATAATCCCGAACTATCTGACCGGTTGGCCAAATGGGCAGTCGAACTTAGCGGGTACGATATCGAATATCAACCCCGAACGACCATCAAGTCTCAAATCCTAGCTGAATTCGTAGCCAATTTTTTACCGACCCTCGTACCCGAAGTGGAGAAAGAACTTCTGCTAAGTTCGGGTACAACATCGGTGGTATGGTCCATTTTCACAGACGGTGCCTCGAATGTGAAAGGGTCCGGGCTTGGCATTGTCTTGAAGCCACCCACGGGTGATACCATTATGTAATCTATCAAAACTCCAAGATTAACTAACAATAAGGCCGAGTATAAGGCCATGATTGCAGGTCTCGAGCTAGCTAAAAGATTGGGAGCGGAAGTCATCGAAGCCAAGTACGATTCTCTATTGGTGGTGAACCAAGTGAAAAAAAGTTTCAAGGTTCGAGAGGATAGAATGCAACGATACCTGGATAAACTACAGGTAAATTTGCACTGCTTCAAGGAGTGGACTCTAGAACATCTGCCTCGAGAGCAAAATAGCGAGGCTGATGTGCTTGCAAATTTAGGATCCTCGGTCGAAGAAGATGACATCATCCCGGCGACTATCGTTCAGTTATCGAGATACGTGGTTGAAGAGGGTCATGCTGAGATAAATTCAACAAGTTTAACGTGGGACTGAAGGAATAAGTATATCGACTATTTGAAGAGTGGAGAACTCCCATCGGACCACAAAGAATCGAGGGCCCTACGAGCCATGGCTACAAGGTTTGCATTAGATGGATATGGAATATTGTACCGAAGAACATTCGATGGACCATTGGCGGTATGCTTGGGTCCAGGGGACACCGATTATGTTCTACGATAAATCCACGAAGGCACTTGTGGGAACCTTTTCGGTGCCGAATCATTGGTCCGCAAAATTATCAGAGCAGGGTACTACTGGGATAGCATGGAAAAAGTTACTAAGGAATTTGTCAAAAAATGTGATAAGTGTCAACGATTTTCACCGATATCCATCAGCCCGGAGAACAACTCCATTCGGTCCTATCCCCGTGGCCTTTCATGAAATAATGAATGGATATAGTCGGCCCTTTACTAACGGCCCTAGGTAAAGCTAAATTTATTTTATTTATGACTGATTATTTTTCTAAGTGGGTGGAAGCATAGGCCTTCAAGAAGGTCCGAGAAAAAGATGTTATTGACTTTATCTGGGATCACATCATATGCCATTTCGGGATACCTGCCGAGATTGTATGTGACAATAGAAAGCAATTCATCAGTATCAAGGTAACGGAGTTCCTCGAAGCACATAAAATAAAAAGGATTTTATTGACATCGTACCATTCGACTGGAAATGGACAGGCCGAGTCAACAAACAAAACTATCATTCAAAACCTGAAGAAAAGGTTAGACGATATAAAAGGAAAATGGAGAGAAGTTTTACCCGAGGTCCTTTGGGCATATCGAACAACATCGAAGCCTAGCACGGGGGCCACCCCCTTTTCTCTAGTATATGGCTCCGAGGCCCTCATCCCCGTCGAGGTCGGAGAACCCAGCGCCAGGTTTTGACATGCATCAAAGGAGTCAAATCATGAGGCCATGAATGCTATCCTCGAGTTATTAGATGAAAAGCGAGAAGTGGAGCTTGTTCGGATGGCCGCGCAGAAGCAATCAAAGGTACTACAATAGAAGGACCAACCTTCGACACTTTGGAGTCGGGGACTTAGTTCTACAAAAGGTCACCCTCAATACTAGAGACCTTAATGAAGGGAAACTAGGCCCGAATAGGGAAGGACCGTAACAAGTCCTCGGAGTTATCGGTAAATGATCTTATAAGCTTAGCACAATGGAATGTGAAAAATTGCCAAACAATTAGAACATATCATTACTCAAGCGATACTACTGCTAAGGTGTGACTTTGTCATTTCTTCCATTTGAGTTTAAAACTAACTTACTACAGATTTCGATCGAAGCTATCAAAGGCATACGATATCGAAGACCCCCCCCCCCTACACGAAGGCCTTAGGATTTAAAGCATGTGTTGCACTCTTTTTCTCTTAGATCGGATTTTGTCCCAAATAGGTTATACCGGCAAGGTTTTTAATGAGGCAACAATTATGTGCTACCTAAGGAGAACTCAACAGTATCCAAGGCTTCTTTTCAATCAACCTCGAATACTGGGGGGCATCACCCTTAGAGGTTATATTTTCAAGAAAAATACTTCACGCCTATATAGAACCGTGATAAATATAAAATAGTCGAGCCCTGATGGCAAAACATGTACGCTTGTATCAATTATTTGAAGAAGCATTCTGTTAATATCAAAAATACTTTATGTATCAAAGAAGTCTACTATTGTACGAGCTCTACACATATAATCCTATGGGAAACGACTCAAGAGCCAAAGCATTAAAGCACCCCCGAATACTCGGGGACTATCATCGACAGTCAATGCATCCGAGTCACAAAAACTCGGACTCATAAGACCTCAAAGAGGCATCCCCTCGAAACAAAGGCCAATATACTCGGGGACTGACTTTTCGAACAAGTTCGAAAGGTTATCGGGAAATAAGTCCAAGTGACATACCCGAAGGTTACGGCCATTATAAAGACTACGGTCATATAAAAAGGCTATAGCCTAAATAATGCGGCTCGGAGACGTCCGACTTCCGCTATAAATCAAAGGCCTTCAAACAATCTGTAAAAACCGGTTAAATCAGGCTACCCTCGGCAAAAGCAAAATATAAAAGGCATCGTTAAATTCAGCCCTCGAATAATTTAAAGGGCTTCAATAAATTCAGCCCTCGAATAATTTAAAGGCTTCGATAAACATTAGCCTTCGATAAAACCTCAAGAGGTATTCGATTATGATTACACAAACTAATTACTATTAAGGTTCTGATACGTCGAACCTTCGAAAAACCCAAATAGGTACAAAAAACGCATGCCAAGGCATACAAAAATTTTCACTAAGTCTTTTAGCCGAAAAGAGGAAAAAATTATAGCCACTTTAGAGACTGAATCGGCCCAACTTAAAGAGCCTACGAGCCAATATAAAAAAGCCTAGGGGCTAACTTTATTTCAAGTTCGAGCAAGTGCTCACTCGACTACTAAGCCCAAGGGCTACCCGAGTTTGAGACAATTCTCACTCCGGGACTGTCTACGAAGCATAAGGGCTAACTGTATTTAAATTCAAAACTTTACTCTCACTCAACTCGGACTCAGGAGTCCCGATGTCCCAAGCTTGCATCAAAACAATTTAAGCTTAGCTCGAGGATTAATAAAAACCTTAAGGGGTGTTATATTGATCGATTAAAAACCTAAGGGTTTATTATGTTCTGAGTTCAGTATTCGGACTAATCACTAAAGTTATACAATCAATTTTTTCACAAATAAAGACGGAATGGAATTCAACACGAGTTAAAAATGAGACAAAGAGATACTTTAATATTTCCAAGAGATGGTTACAAAATATATTTACAACATCCACGAAGGGTCCTTACACAGGAACAAAGAAGCAAAAACAAAAGCCAAGAACCTAATCTATTTTTAGGGCCACGTCCTCGAGAGCAACATCTTCGGGAACCTCCTTCCCGGGGACCCCATTTTGATATTTGAAAATGTTTTGTGTGCTTGAAGAAATTTAGGGCAGAAAACCCTCGGTAAATGTAACTATATTTCCAGGAATGGGGATTGAGCATTCTGTTGAAATTTTGGGCCATAATCCGTTATAAAAGAGTGGCAAAAGAAAAAGACCAAAAGGGGAGACAAGAAGATGTAGCTTCACCCTCTATCACAAGAAAAACCCAAAAAAGGTTGCAAGATGCACGAGGAACGATCCAAGAATATTCATCTTTGGGACGTTGTACCGGTGTAGGATGCAAAAGTTAGTAGATGATAGTGCCACTTTACTCCATGGAAAGCAAAAGGAAAGAAGTGACACACCAGTTTGAAGTTAAGAGAGATGAGTGGCAGGGTGAAGTTCGCATATTTTTTTTATGCGGGAAGGATTCTGCGCCCTTCTCTCGTTGTTTTGAATCGAAGCTTTGATAAGGGGAGCATTGGCGTAACTAGTAAAGTTGTTTCCATGCGACCAGGAGCTCGCAGGTTCAAACCATGGAAATAGATAATTAGGGAAAGAAATAAAGAAGGGAAAGAATCAGAGTAAATAAATATGAAATGAGTACAGTTCTTTGTGCAACAGAGTAGCCTTATATTTATAGAAAGGCGACGACGGTTCGGCGGCGCTAGTGGCCGACCAGTGCTGGCGCGCATTTGATGTTTTGGGGAAGCGTGCAGACATGACATTTTTTATCACTTCGAGCGCCTACATCACGGCCATGGCGTCATCATAAGAGGCTTGGAAAAATTGAGGTTCAAATCGTTTCTTATCATCTTATTTTAAGTAATGTGAGGACTATCTGTATACGGTCCTAATTACATGCCTCCGATTACAAGCTAGAGGGACCGAGTTCAAGCGAGGTCGAGTTCAAGCTCGAGAGACCAGACCCGAGTTTGAAGATAGAGCACGACGCCTACCGAGGCCGAGTATGCTCGAGCCCGAAATAGCACCGTTATGGATTTGTAATGGAATGAGCTAGATTCATGTCATGTCCCCAAGATCGGGACACGAATCCCGGAATAGGATTGTACTATTTCGTACTAGGTGGTTAGATAGCTGTACCTAGAATATTCCTTACTGGAAATAGAAATATACCTTATTTAGAGTTCCTCTATTATATAAATGGGACCCCAACCATTTGTAACAACAACTAATCATTGAGAAAAGAATATACTCTCTACTTTTTGCCTACCGTCAGAATTACCCTTTAGTTCTATTGCCCTTACCTTACTTTTCTTACTTAATTGTTCTTATTGTTCTAAGCCTACCTAGAGGTCATTAAGCTTGAGGTCACCGATGTCAAGTAACATTGGTTTGATTCACTTGTTTATTTCATTTCTACTTCATATTTCTTGATTATTAATTGGTATTGAACTAAATCACATAACTTTAAAATCAAAAATCAAATTTAATTGTTACTCGTATTTTAGAGGTAAATAAATAATAAGATGAAAGAAATGCTTGTGACACCATTATCACCATTGCAATACCAATGATCCATAAACAACCCCCAAAAAGAAAGCAAGAGAAATGACTTTGAAGTAAAAGTTGTATACAAACACAATGTAATATTAGATCGAATCAATTAAAAAAAAGCTTGCAAAACTTGCCCACCAACTCTTGAAATTTGATAGAGATATTTATAATATCACTATCGTCTTAGTATGCATGTGGTTACATGAACATTTGTTGAAAATATGTGGTATTTCAACAACAGATAATAAAAGTTATTTTAGAAACTCACCACAAGTAGTTGGGATGAAACCAATGACCACTATATTTATATAGAAAGAGGGATTTATTGGAAATTGGTTGCATGTCAAGTAAGGAATTAAAGGAGAGCAGTAAAGTCGTAAATTAGATATAATTTAATATTCATAACTGTATAGTAATTACTTTTATGGTTGGAGAAGTGAAACAAATTCGTTCTAATTTGGAATGCTCTCACTTTTAACTCATAATTACATTTATTGTCCCTTATTTAAGACTCATAATTAGGGGTGTTCATAAAAATCCGAAAACCAAACCAAACCAAACCAACCAAAAAAACTGACACTTTTTGGTTTGGTTTGGTTTTAGTTTTGAATTTTAAAAACCAATCAAATTTGATTTGGTTTTGGTTTTAATCAGAAAAAAAAACAAACCAAACCGACTATAGAAGTAACTATTTCAAATTTATTATTATACCTATATATATATGTATATTGTTATACAGAGTTTCAAAAAATTTATTGTAAATGTTAATAGTTTGCACTTTTAATATAGTTATTTATCTTTACATTATAGTTTGATTGGTAGTTTTCTTTTGTTTAGTATAAGAATCCATTTCATGTTAAAAATAACATATTTTTAATTGAGTCCTTAAATTATTCATCACGATTTGATTCAATTATCATCAATACATCTTGGTAAATAATAGATTTTTCAATGGGCAATTGATTTGATTGTGTTACATTAAAAATGTGGTCGCCGAAATATGTGTTTGGTAGTGTATGTTTTATATTTAAGAAAAAACCAACAAATAACCGAAAAACCGACATAAACCGAATCGAGAAAAATCGACTTAATTGGTTTGGTTTGGTTTAGTTCTAATATTTGAAAAACCGACTTACTTGGTTTGGTTTCTTTTTAGAGAAAAATCGATCCAAACCGAACTATGAACACCCCTATTCATAATGATGCATAGGGAAAAGATTCTAATAAGTGAGTAATTTTATTGAAATAAGGAAAAAAAATCCAAAAAATTAGAAAAAAAAAGAGAAGTGTTTGGGTGTAGAAGTGAAAATGGATGTGGAAACCAGCTGTCGAAATACACATTATTTTTAGTACAACAATGCAGTGTTCGTCCTTATATATATATATATATATATATATATATATATAAAAAAAAAAAA
>MU708473.1:228493-277003 GCA_026770625.1 Nicotiana glauca
AAGATTCCACCAGTGGATAGCCAGATAATCCTTCACTCGGCAACACATCTTACTTTTTCTCAAGAATCTATGCTATCGAGCAAAAGATTATTTAACAATCTCTAGTGATTTATGCTCGTAAACAGTTGGGTAATCTTTGCTCAATAGCAAACTTAACTTCCCAATAGGAATTTGCTATAGAGCCTAAAACTATCTAACCATCCCCGAGTAGAAATTTGCTGATTTGCCTTGATATTAAATGTCTTAGTGATGTTGTCTTCGTAGAAAGCTTTCTATCACTACCGCATTAAAAGCCTTTCCAGAAAAACCCAATTGGGACAAAAATTGAACGAAGGGAAAAAGGTGTAGCACATACTTTCAGATTGGATATTGTTCATCAGCAATAATATCTTTTAAGGTGAGCCACGTTTCAATTGATGTGCAATTTGTCTCTATTTTGGTTCTCCTATTCGTATGAAACTTTTCCAGCGACAATTGAGATCCGGTAAGGACCTTCCCACGTTAGCCCCACCTTTCCCGGATTGGGTTCCCATATATTTTGGGTCGGTTCTCCTATTCGTATGAAACTTTTCCAGCGACAATTGAGATCCGGTAAGGACCTTCCCATGTTAGCCCCACCTTTCCCGCATTGGGTTCTCGTGTACTTTAGGTTCCCGTATATTTTGGGTTCCTTTCCTTAAGACCAAGTCTCCTACTTTGAAATAACGGAATTGGCTCTTTGATTATAATATCGCTCCATTCTCTGCTTTTGAGCTTCCATTCTTATACGCGCCAAGTCCCAGCGTTCTTCGAGTAGCTCCAAGTTGATCAGCATTGCTTCGTTGTTCGATTCTTCATTTTCTTGGAAGTATCTCAATGTAGGTTCTCCTACTTCTACCCGGATTAGGGGTTTTGCGTCTTACACAAGGGAAAAAGGAGTCTCTCCTGTGCTCGACTTGGCCGTTGTTCGATAGGCCCATATAACTCCAGGTAATTCTTTGGGCCAATTGCCTTTTGTCGCTTCCAATTTTTTCTTAGGGTTTTGAACAATCACTTTATTTGTTGACTCCGCTTGACCTTTTGCGCTCGGATGATAAGGTTAAGAGGTGATCCTCTTTATTATCAAATCTTCAAGAAACTTTATAATTTTTGTGCCGATAAACTGCGGCCCATTATTGCATGCTATCTCTTTTGGTATTACAAACCTGCAAAATTATATTTTCCCACAGGAAGTCGACCACTTTGCGTTCTCTGATCTTCTGATAAAAACCTGCTTCCACACATTTAAAAAAGGGAAATTACTAGTTATGTCCATTTATAAGTAGCTCATTACAAAAATTGGCCAATTGATAAAATATTACTAATATTAGCCAATTAGCTATTTGTAAAAAAAGATATCAAATTTTTGCTTTGTTTTGAGTGGGTGTTATTAGAATAGATTGGGGACAATTTAAGGAACTTGAATCTCAGTTTTGGGATGATTTGGTGAAGTTTTGAGGTGGTTTGAATTGAAAATTAGAAGCAAAAGCTGAGCATGAAAAAAAATGATATGTGTATCATTTGTGTATCACATATGCATCAATTGTGTATCACATGTATATCCATGTATACCTGTGTGAGAGATACATGTGTGATACATGTTTGATACATGTGTCGCAAAAGACTTTTTTGAACTCGATTTAATTACGGATTTTGATACAAAACTAGTCCAAATCACCTCCAATCTTCCTCAAATTTTTTATATTGACTTTTCTATATATTTTCAATGAATTTCAACTATACCCATTGTAAAAGTTCCTTTTTTGTTTAGATTCTCGGAATATTGTATAGATTTTTATATTTCATCACCTTATTTGCTACCCCGTCCATGAAATTCCTTTTCGTCTTGTATCTAATATTGCTAATCACGCTTAAAATATGGAAGGTGATTTTTGCATGTGATTCTTTGATATAAAGAACCCTATTATTTGGTTTTTTAATTTTCGTTGGCTAGTTTTGGTAAGTCAATGACTAATGGCTAGAGGTTGGTAAGTTGAGATTTATTTGGGATATTTGTGTAAGTTTCCCTTAAAAAAATAGTCAGTCAAAACTAATAGAAGAAATCTTAGCTTTCCAAGAGCCGGTGGCAGCGGGACAACGATGTCCATCCCACATTTTATGAACAACCACGGGGATATAATCGAGTGTAAGGGTTATGCCGGTTGATGTACTAGTGGTGCATAACGTTGGAACTTATCGCATTTTTGGATGAAGTCTTTGGCATCTTGTTCCATGCAGGGCTAGTAATATCCTGCCCATACTAGTTTCAGCACCAAAGAATCTGCTCCCTAGTGGTTGCCACATATTCCTTCATGAACTTCTCTCATGATGTAATTAGCTTCCGACACACCCAAACACTGGGCCAATGGGCCTTGAAAGGATTTCTAACAGGTAGCTTTTGTGTGTAGCGCTTGTGACACTTTGGGATCTTCGGGAAACTTCCCGTGTTCGAGGTAGTCGATTATTTCATTTCTACAGTCCCTGACAAAACTAGCCGAATTTACCTTATAGTAACCATCTGTAACCAGGACTGAATTCATTAGTTGTACCACTGTTCCGATCTCTTGATTTCTGTCAAAAGGCCCAAGTTTTCCAATGTATCTGCTTTCGTGTTTTCTTCCCTTAGGATATGAGTGATTGACCACTTCCGGAATAGTTCTAACAGAGCCTGACCCTTTAACACGTATTGTTGCATACGATCCTCTTTGGTGTCAAAGATCCTGTAGACCTGATTTACCACCAACTGTGAATCACATTTGATTTCAATGACCTAAGAGTCAAGTCCCCGGGCCAGTTCGAGCCCTACAACCAAAGCTTCATACTCTACTTCATTGTTAGTTAAATGGATCATTCTGATGGCTTGCCTTAGGGTTCCCCCGATGTGGCGTGATTAAGACTATTCCGAGCTTGGACCCTTTCACGTTGGAAGATCCACCGTAAATAAGGTCTAAACCCCCGATGTCAATTCCGACACCATTACTGACTCCTTGGTTTCAAGAGGCAAGAGTTCCAGATTGAAGTCGGCCATGAAGTCATCTAAAACTTGTGACTTAATTGCAGTCCTTGGTTAGTATTTAACATCAAATTCACTCATTTCAACGACCCATTTGGCCAATCTTCCCGAGAATGTTCTGCCAAGAGAAAATAGTCACCACTGATATCGGGTGACACTGGAAGTAGGGCATGTCATGCCCTAAATCAAAAAAGGCATATCCGGCACCCGGTGCCATACTCGGCCCGAGCGTACCATTATATTATTGTAAACTCTAGAGGGATAACCCTCAATCTAGGCCGATGAGGCCATATTCTGAATCATCTGAAAATATCGTCTCTCTCATTTGAGGGGTAAACATACCCAAAAGTTTGTTTATATATACATATATGTGTGTGTGTGTGTGTGTGTGTGTGTGTTGATGAGGCTGCCATGAATATCTACTGATATACAAACTATACATGACTTGTCTACAAGCCTCTAAAGGTAGCTGAACTGTATCATGGTCGGGACAGGGCCTCGACCTACCCATCAAACCTGTATATATAAAATGGACTCCAAGGTCTAGACCTGGTAACTCAGGGGAAGTGGAGCTTACCAACCAAGCTGGTGTTTGGCTTTGTCTACTGGGAATGTCTATCCAGATGTCTATCAGGATATGAAATGAAGCGTCCCTAGCAAAGGAACGTTAGTACAAAATAATGCACTGAGTATGCAAGGCAACAAAATAATTGAAAGCTAAAACTGAATTGATGATATAATAACTGAATGTAACTGGAGTCAAAGATATTTTGAAGATATACTTACCTACTGATATTGACTCAACTCTCTCCATACAGTATGTACAATAATTGTTCGGCCTTATAAGGCTTGGTATATGCAACCGCTCTGCTGTAGTAGGCTCTATCATAGGCGCTCAGCCATACTAGGCTATGTATCTCGACCATTCTGGGCTCGCTAATAGGAGCTCGGCCATAGTAGGCTCGGTATATAACATACCATCTGATAAGAGGTTGCCCAATAGGAGCCCACACACCATTATAGCTCGATGGTGATGAAAATACTATAGTACTTCCCAATAGGGGCCTGCCTACCGATTTTATATACACACACACACACACACACACACACACACACACACAACATCTCTGCTCTCTTGACTGGAAGAAGACAATACTTAACTGAATATAAAGTCTCTATAAGTAAGGATACTGTAACTTATGAGACTATGATAATGTGCATAAGTTCAAGAATATGAACATCTCTTTATGTCTGATCATCAAACACATGTAGCTACGAGATCATGCCAAAATGAAGGAACAATTTAGACTTAACATACCTTATCATAATCTGTCCAATAAACATAATAAACTTGTCTCATTTCACCTTAATCTACATCAACGATAAGAATACTATCATCAAGTTATGGAAGGTAAAACTATTGCACAATGAACGACGAACTTATTTTATAATAAAACGGGCAGCATCTCCCCTATAATTTTTACTTCCTCCCAATTCGACATAACACAACCAACAACAAGAACACAAAAATAACAACATGTATACATCATTTTCCAATCTTATATCCATCACAAAATACCACAAAACGGCCCACACACCCCAATTAGTTTATACACAAAACGACAACCCTAGTAGTGTCAAACAACTCGAAATTATTAAGCCGAATGACAAGACAACTTTCCTACCATTATGTGGTGTTTATCCAGACCATTTATCCTCCCAAAATCCATAAAAAGTAGCAAAAGAGACGAACTAATAGCAACATGAAACAACCTACACAATAGTTCCACAAGTTCTGCAACTCAAAATTAATTTTTAGTTAACTAAAACACGTTTCGACATGTCTTTTCTTTCATATTGAGAAACACAACCAACAACACATAATTAAGCCTCTTATCCTATAAAAAAACCATGAATTTAACTTAAAAATTAGGTCACAACCAGCCAATAGCATTGCAACAGCAAACAACATACTACTCTTTCGAAACTCGCTAGGTCTAGTCTTTGCGATCGCATTATAACTCGTACAAGCATAGATAGCAGAAGGGGAAACATAAATTTACCTTGGACTAAGTAGAATCCACGAAACCTAGTCCTTCTTCATCTAAAATTAGTCCCCCAACGCAACTAAAATAAGGAGAAAGGGAAAGTAGCAAGTTGTCTGGGCTTTTCGGCACTAAAAGCACATCGTAACACCCAAAATAATCCAGGGTTTGTGTGAGATTTTTGGGGAGGAGATGCAGAGTTTCGATTTGGTTTTCATGGTATGAAATATGGATGAAATAATTGAGTTTATAAGCCCTTAAAAGTCCCCTCTTGGACAACTTTGGAGCTTTTAATTGAGGCCTCTCCTTTTGGCAAGTAGGTGATACACCTACTTGTCACCTACTAGTCTACACAGTCTTACAAAAATGTAAATATAGATCTACTCCATTATTGTATCAATTAACGGTTTACTATTTTGGAAACTAGACTCATAGATATTAAATTTGGTAGGTAGATTATCCCATAAGTCCATGTACATTGGGAGAAAGCTCAGCTATATTTGACCTAATTTTCAGCATATTTATGAATGTAACTTGTGATGACCTTTGCCAACTTTTGTTCCACAACTCGCTTGAATTCAAAATATAATACCCAACTATCATACGACTAAAATAACTCATAACATAACCTCCTTATCATTCTAATCACCTTAATATCACCCCAAAAGTACATGTTATAACATTCGCAACTTGTTGACATTCGACGAAACTTATTTTCTTTAATTTATTTAGCTTCAAAGCCTCCATATTGGTACTTGTTATACATTATCTTAAATATTTGTAACCTCCATGGTAAAATTATTAAATTACTTTATGTTATTTAAGATATGCTCTCATTTGTGAGCATACATCTATCGACTTACGATGTATTCTCATGTACGAAAATATGAGGTGTAACATCATTCCCTCCAAACATTCATCCTCGAATGTTGACTGTTGCGCTTATCAGACTCATAACTTATAATTTTTATGAATATCATAATACTTTCCTTGCCCTCTAAGCCATTGATCTATGAACAAATCCAAAGGCCAAGGCATTCCCCCATTTAGGCCTCTTTCTTACACCACAACCTGTGGTCGGAATTCGTCTGATCTCATAATTATTGCTACCTTCTGTAATTCATCCTATACTACTATGTCCCTGTACAAGAGCCTATGAAACTCTTCTCCCATATTTCCTCCATCTTTTAGCCAATCTCTAGTCCCACTTTGTGAATATATACAGAACTATGACAAGCTGTCCCTCTAGGCATCTGTAGGTGTACTAAAGTCCTTCGCGTGGTACTTTGTCGAACTTATGACTATTTCTATCTTTTGTTTCATAGCCTCGGTTATGTATCTTTATGGATTTACTGCATCTAGGTAGTACTATACCATAAAACTTACTTCAATTTTTTATTAACGAGGTTTGCTAGACAACTCTAGGTTACTCTCGTAGCTTATTCTATATGTATAAGTCTAAGTCATTTAATACTTCCTCATTATGTTAATCTTAAGAATGACATAATCTCCTCTCATTCTTTATAGCTTTTATCTATCCATTGTTGATTCAACTTAATATTGATCTTAATCTACCACTCATAACTTGAAACCTCTTATATAATACATTGTCACTAGGGCTCACGTCTCATCGGGGAACATCTTAAGTGATTTGCTTGATCCACTTAGGGAAGATATCATACTTCAATAACCGTATTTCATAGCATCCCAACATGATTCATCTTATGGGGGTATTCTAATCCTGTGCAATTCATGAAATCCATTCTCTTTAAATCATTACTCAATCAAAGGCCTAAATATTATTCTCTTATCATTTATCACAATTTCACGCTCATTCTACTAATAGGGAGACATTCCATATTTTCTAAATGCCCCTAGTCTTAAATACGATCCACCATAATAGTATCGCACACAGGGGTAGATATATGAACAGATTAAATGAGAGACTCGCAGGGTGTATCCAAATAACAGGCAAAATATGATGACACATATGAAAAAATGGAACCAGGATCAAATAATACAGAGGCATCCATGTGGCAAACTGAGATAATACATGTAATCACAGCATCTAAAGCAAGAGCCTTCGATCTAGCAGGGAGTACATAGAAACTGGCCTAACTGTCACTTGAGCGGCCTCCCCCTCTAGGGAGACCCCTAGCTGACTGACTTCCACCCCGAGCTGGCTGGGCGATTGGGTAAGTAACTGGTGTTGAAGCCGAAGGCTGAATCCTTTACTGGGATGAACCTCCTACTAAGAGGGGACAAAGACTCTTGATATGATCCAAATCTCTACACTCAAAGAAACCTCTACCGGCTACTAGCAATAGGGACTAAAGGGAGCCCAAAGCATGGGGATACCCACTAGAAGAGTCAGGTATAGATGAACCCTGAACTAATGGTGCATGAGTTAAACTCTAAGCTGGAAGGGCACTGAGAGATGACTGGACCTAATGTGAACTTTGAGAACCATGTCTAGATGATCCACCACGGTGACTTGGACAAGCTGACTAAGCATGTCTGAATGGGTCCCCTGTCGTGTTGGAACTGACGTCCGAAAGGAACACCACCAAAACTAACAAATCCCCAAGGCCTTTTGCCCTCCCTCTCAACTCACTGCTGGAGGCAAACCGACTCTATATCTCGGGCAATGTCAACTACCTCCTCAGAAGAAGCATCAAACACCCTCTCCCTAGTCATAAGAATCCGTAGCTGATATTCAAAGCCATCCACAAACCTCCAAATCTTCTTCCTGTATGTAGGAACAAACTGAAAGGCATGATGGGCTAACTTAGAAAACCTTATCTCATACTGCATCACAGTCATATCATCCTAACGCAACACCTTGAACTATCTCCGTAACTCCTCTCTGTGGGATTGTGGCACATACTTCTCCATAAAGAGAATGGAGAACTGGGTAAGGGGCATTTCACCAACATGCCTAAGCCTCTAATAAGCCTCCCACCAAGTAAAGTTAGCTCATGAGAACTAAAAGGTAGTGAACGAGACCCCACTGGTCTCACGAATAGCCGTTGTATAGAGAATCCTTTGATACTTATCCAAGAAAACCTGGGCATCCTCGCCCTCTATACCACTAAAAGTCGGAGGCTGAAGCCTACCAAATCTCTCCAATATATGTTGCTCGTCATCAGGTATAACTAGAACAACATAGTCCTAAGCAGGTGCAACCGGCTGGGCTGGTGGTTCCCCTGGTGTCTGAAGCCCCTGAACAACCTGCTCGGGTGTCCCAGCGATGGGAGTTTGAGTGCCTCCGTCGACCTCTTGACCAAGACTTGTGCACACGGTCAAAATCTTAGCTAACATCTCCTAAAGACCTGGAATAACAATAGGCACAGCCGGTGCTTGAGCTTGTCCCGCCGGAGTATCCATACCCTGGACCCGATCATGAACTAGAGAAGTTGGTAGATCTGTAGGTGCTGCCCTAGCTATTGTGCGAGCTACACCCCTATCCCACCACAACCTTGACCCTGACCTTGACCTCTAGAGGCCCCAACTAGTGGTACTTGTGGCCTTCTGTCCTGGCCGGTAGCACGTGTCCTCACCATCTATGAGAGAATAGAATAATAGAAGTATAGTTACCAGAATCAACACATTCGCACGACAAGAATTCAAGAATGTGAAGTTTTTCTAAAGGTTCTACAGCCTCTCGAAGATAAGTACAGGCGTCTTTGCACCAATCTGCAAGACTCTACTAAACCTACCCATGACTCATGAGACCTAGGCTCTGATACCAACCTGTCACGACCCAAAACCAAATTGGTCATGATGGCACGTATCATGGAACTAGGCAAACTGACACACTCCCAAACAATTTATTATTTCACTATAAGTTAGATAATAGCTTTTTTCAAATTGAAATTTCGTAAAAGAGATTAGTTCAAAAACCAAAATGCGGAAATAAAAGTCCGACATCGGGTGTCACTTAGTCATGAGAAAATACTACAAATGTTCTAAAAATATAGAAAGACTAACATAGTCTGAGAGTAGCAAAAATACACTAAAAAAGATAAAGAAAGAGAAAGGCAAAACTGCGATCGCAAGGCAGCTACCTCGCTATCTCCGATGGAAGTCCACGACTGGAATAGTCAATAGTGACAACCGTGGCCTGAGATGCCTGGATCTACACACAAGGTGCAGATGGCAACATGAGTACACCAACTTAGTAAGTAACAAGTCCAAATTGTGGACTGATAGGTAGTGACGAGCGTAACCTCAACAGTTAATAGAAATAAACTGTGTAGGAAAAGTAGGCATGTTATCAGTTCAAGAATACATCTCAAGCATTAAAAATAAATACAAATCTAAACAATGTGAGATATAAAGCTTAGCTAACTCTACATGCCAATGCACAGAATGTATGAAATGCACCATGTGCTCCCACTCACAAGTGCTTAACCACTCAGTACTGTATATGGCTATTCGGCTCAGGTAAATCCATCCCGAAACATATATAACATTGTATGGTCAACCAGTACCAAAAAAAAGGGGTAATCCAACCCTGAGGAAAAATCCATCTCCAGATATCAATACATTGGACCAATCTATGTCCAGAGAAATCCATCCCTCAAAATATCATTTGCGCTCACTGGGTGTGTTACAGACTCCGAAGGGGCTCTTACAGCCCAAGCGCTATCATAATCATCAACATAACCTCTAAAGTATGTAGCCTGATCCCATAACCATCACTCATAATCAGGCTCTTGGCCTCACTCTGTCATCACTCTCCAATCTCTGACACACAGGCTCACAATGCCATGAAACTAGCCCAAAACAATGATATGATGTGCTAAATAATAACAGCTGAGCCTGAGACATGATATAATATGTATGAATAAGACTGAGTACAAAATATAAATAAATCTAATGAAATAATATCAAGAAACAACTACTCGATTCTCAACAGTATCGGTGTGAAGCCCTAACAGGATATATAGCATAATTTACAGCACATTTACTTAATCACATAATAAAAACATGGATATCAGTAAGAAAGAGTCACTAAGCGGTTCCATAGAATGAATCAAGCCATAATTTTCATGGTGGATGCCCGCACGCCCGTCACGTGGCATTTGCATTACCTCAGTACTGATCACATAATACATAGTTCGGGGTTTCGAACCCTTAGAACTAAGTTCTATAGTGTTACTTACCTCAATCAAACCAAAAATCCTACTCCGCATTGCCTTTGCCTCTCGAACCGTCCTCCAAATATCTCGAATCTAACCAAAATCAATACAATGCAATAAATATAGGCCAAGGAACCAATTCCACATGAAAAACTATCAATTTAGACCAAAATCTTAAAACTCACCAAAAGCCAGCCCCGGGCCCACATCTCGAAATCTGACAAAAATCACAAAACTATAAAGCCCATTCACTCACGAGTCTACCCATACCATATTCATCAAAATCTGACATCAAAGGTCCCTCAAATCCCCAAATCAAACTCTCCAATTCCAAAGCCCTAACCCCTCATTTTTACCCCAAATCTTCACGAATTACATGATTAATCAACGGGAAGTCATCACATATTCGAGTATTAGGGCTCAAGCCACTTACCTTGCTAATAAACCCTTGAATTCCTTCTCAATTAATCTCAAAATCTCAAAATCCAACTAAAAATGGTATAAAATGAATTAAAATTTGCGAAGTCCACCTTTTATACATTCTGCCCAGAACTTCCGCATTTGCGGTCCTGATGTCGCTTCTGTGATGCCGCACCTACGGGAAACCCATCGCAAGTGTGGTTCTCACTTAAGCCTTCGAAACTGCTTCTGTTGTCCGATTATCGCACCTGTGCTCTCGCAGGTGCACTCTACTACTCGCACATATGGCTCCCAGCCAACCTCATCCTTGGCCGCATCTACGGCCTCTTCTCCGCTTCTGCAGGCTCGCACATGTTGTCCCCACTTCGCAGGTGCGATTATGATAGTTGAGTTCAATTTTCAGCATTCCTCAAATTCTAACCTTGTTTCGTCAACCACCTGAAATCAACCCGAGGCCCTCGAGACCTCTACCAAACATACCGATGAGTCAAAGATCAACATATGAACTTAGTCGAACCTTCAGAACACTCAAATAACATCAAAACACCAAATCACCCTCGAAATCAAGATTAAGAACTTCTAAACTTCCAATTTCTGCAAATGACTCCAAATGACACTACAGACCTACTCCAACTTCCGAAATTTCATTCTGACCCCGATATCAAATTTTCCACTGCCAATCAAAATTGCCAAATTTCCAACTTTCGCCAATTCAAGCTTAATTCCACCACGGACCTCAAATCAAATTCTGTATTCACTCCTAAGTCCAAAATTACCTAACAAAGCTAACGGAACCATCATAATTCCCATTCGAGATTGTTTACACATAAGTTAACATCTGATCAACTTTCCAAACTTAAGCATTCCCAAAACAGACAAAATGTCTTAAATCCTCTCTGAATCCACTCCAGACCATAACCAGTTGACCCAACATATCATAATATAGTTGAAGAATACAAAAGGTAGTAGAAATAGGGAAATAGGGCTATAACTCTCGAAATGACCGACCCGGTCATTACAGGTGCTAGCAGGTTAAAGGGAGGTTGCGAGCAATATAAATAGATATGAGTAGGTCGCAAGCTAAAGTATGGTAAAGTAAAAAGGTTTTAGGTAGACAAGAGTAAGGATAATAAAAGGTGAGTGAGAAGGTGACGAGAATAGGTAAGTCCTTATGATTAAACCCATCACAACAAGAGAGTTGATGGTTTTTGTAAGTTATATAAAGCTTAGTATAGCCTGAATGAACTATAAGTATATCGGTTTTATGTGGTGACTATTAGGGGTTTAGAGACCTGAGTAGACCTATTGCTGCTTAGTATGGTTGATTTTGATGTGATATTGGGCATGGACTGCTGTCTCCATGCCATGGTATTCTAGACTGTCTTGCCAAGACGGTGATGTTGGCTATGCCTGGGGTGCTACAGATTGAGTGGCGAGGTTCATCGGATTATGTTCCTAGCAGAGTGATTTCATACTTGAAGGCCCAGCAGATGGTTGGGAAGGGTTATCTTTCTTATTTGACCTTTGTGAGGGATGTCAGTACAGAGACTCCTACTATTGATTTGGTTTCGATTTTGGTGGTGAGAGCTTTTCCGAATATATTTCCTGTAGACCTATCGGGCATGCCACCAGATAAGGATATTAACTTCGGTATTGATTTGGTGCCGGGTACTTAGCCTATTTCCATTCCACCGTATCGTATGACACCAGCGTAGTTAAAAGGAATTGAAGCAGCTTCAGGAACTCCTTGATATGGGGTTTATTTTGCCTAGTGTGTCACCTTGGGGTGCGCCTGTTCTATTTGTAAAGAAGAAGGATGGCAGTATGAGTATGTGCATTGGTTATAGTTAGTTAAACAAAGTCACAATCAAGAACAAGTATCCTTTGCCTCTTATTGATGATTTATTTGACCAGCTTCAGGGAGTGAGGGTGTTCTCGAAGATTGATCTATGTTCAGGGTATCACCAGTTGAAGATTAGGGACTCGGACATTCTTAATACAACTTTCAGGACAAGATATGGTCATTATGAGTTCCTTGTGATGTAATTTGGGTTGACCAATGCCCCATCAACGTTCATGCATTTGATGAACAATGTGTTTTAGCCTTATCTCGACTCGTTTGTTATTGTATTCATTGATTATATCCTGGTGTACTCTCGTAGTTAAGAGGGGTACGTAGATCATTTGAGGGTTGTATTAAAGAGGTTGAGGGAGGAGAATCTTTATGAAAAGTTCTCCAAGCGTGAGTTTTGGCTAAGTTCAATGGTGTTCTTGGGGCACTTGGTGTCCAGTGAGAGTATTCAGGTTGATCCGAAGAAGATAGAGGCAGTTCAGAATTTGTCCAGATCGTCCTCAGCCATAGAGATTCGTAGCTTTCTTGGTTTGGCGGGTTATTAATGTCGGTTCATTCAGGTATTTTCATCCATTGCATCATTATTGACTAAATTGACCCAAAAGGTGCTTCTTTCATGTGGTCGGATGAGTGTAAGGCAAGCTGTCAGAAGCTCAAGACTGCTTTGACCACATCTCCAATGTTAGTTCTGCCATCAGCTTCATGTTCTTATATAGTATATTGTGATGCTTCTCGGGTCGGCATTGGGTGTGTGTTGATGTAGGAGGGTAGAGTGATTGCGTATGCTTCTTGTCAGTTGAATCCCTATAAGAAGAACTACCTCGTTCATAATTTGGAGTTGGCTTCCATTGTTCACGCATTGAAGATATGGAGGCATTATCTCTATGGTGTATCTTGTAAGGTGTTTACTGATCATCGTAGCCTCTAGCACTTGTTCAAACAGAAAGATCTCAATTTGAGGCAGCAGAGTGGTTAGAGCTGCTAAAGGATTATGATATTACTGTTTTATACCATCCGGGAAAGACCAATGTGGTGGCCGATGCCTTGAATAGAAAGGTAGTGAGTATGGGTAGTATTGTGTTTCTTCCTGTTGGTGAGAGACCTCTTGCAATTGATGTCCAGGCTTTGGCCAATCGGTTTATGAGGTTGGATATTCCGGAGCCCAGTCGGATCATAGCTTGTGTGGTTTCTTGGTGTTCCTTCTTTAATTGTATCAAAGAGCGCCAATATGATGATCCTTATTTGCTTGTACTCAAGGACAGAGTTTAGCACGGTGATGCCAGAGATGTGACTATTGGTGATGACGGGGTATTAAGGATTCATGGCTGAATATGTGAGCCCAATGTAGATGGGCTTCGGGAGTTAATTCTAGAGCAAGCCACTAAGATGTATCAGGATTTGAGGCAGCACTATTGGTGGAGGAGGATGAAGAAAGATATAGTTGGGTTTGTTGCTCGGTAACCTCAATTGTCAGTCGGTGAAATATGAGCATCAGAGTCTGGGTGGCTTGCTTCAGTAGATAGAGATTCTACAGTGGAAGTGGGAACGGATCACCATGGATTTCCTAATTGTGCTCCCACAAAATTTGAGGAAGTTCGATGTTATTTGGGTGATTGTGGATCGGCTGACCAAGTCCGCACACTTCATTCTTGTGTGTATTACATATTCTTCAGAGCGATTGGTTGAGATTTATATCCAAGAGATTGTTCGCCTACATGGTGTCCCAGTTTCCATTATTTTAGATAGAAGTACTCAATTTATATCGCAGTTTTGGAGGGCTGTGCAATGACAGTTGGGTACTCAGTTGAGTTGAGCACAACTTTTCACCCCCAGATAGACCGACAGTCCGAGTGTACTGTTCAGATGTTGGAGGACATGTTGCCTGCTTGTGTCATCGATTTTGGGGGTTCATGGGATCAGTTTCTAGCGCTCGCGGAGTTTTCTTACAACAACAGTTATTAGTTGAGTATTTAGATGGCTCTGTATGAGGATTTATATAGGAGATGGTGTATATATCTGGTAGGTTGGTTTGAGCCGGGCAAGGCTAAGCTTTTGGGTACAGACTTGGTTCAGAATGCATTGGACAAGGTGAAATTGATTCTGGAGCGGCTTCGTATAGCATAGTCAAGGCAATAGAGTTATGCTGACGAAAAGGTTCGTGAGGTGTCTTATATGGTCAGGGAGAAGGTTCTACTGAAGGTTTCACCCATGAAGGGTGTTATGAGATTTGGGAAGAACGGCAAGCTGAGCCCTTGATTCAATAGGCCTTTTGAGGTGTTTCGGAGGATTGGGGAGGTGGCTTATAAGCTTGCTTTGCTATCGAGCTTGTCGGGGGGTGCATCTAGTGTTTCATGTTTCTATGCTCCAGAAGTATATCGGCAATCCGTCTCATGTTTTGGATTTTAGCACGGTTGAGTTCGATGGTGATTTGACTTATGATGTGGAGCTAGTGGCTATTTTCGAGAGGTAGGTCCGAAAGTTGATATTAAAGGATATAGCTTCAGTGAAAGTGCAGTGGAGAGGTTAGCCGTGGAGGAGGCTACTTGGGAGACCAAGCAGGAGACATGGAGCAGATGTCCACACCTGTTTGAGGCTTCAGGTATGTTTCTAGACCCATTCGTACCGCTCCTACTAGAATTTTACAAATATAATAAATGGGAAACTGCGTAGCTTCATGATATCGCCCAACTATGCCTTATAAAATGACACGCAGATGTTGCAAATATAATTTGAGTATTTATGCCCAGAGTCGAACCCACAGGGAATTAACCTATCAATTACTTTTGTTGGACTTATTAAATTCTATAGAATCAACTTCCCCAAACGTAGTAAATAACAGTTGATGGTAATTCTAACAACTAAAACTGAAAGTAAATAAAGCTGAAAATTAACTATGCTTGATTTGTAAATAATTGGAGTAAGGTCTAAGGTAATGGTTTCCCCCGTTGTTGATTTCCTTGATTTGTATGTTTCTTATAGCGTTTTCTTAGTTGCCTCTATCAATCATGAACTCTCCAGCTATCATAAATCTCTGTCAAGCAATTATGATAATTTACTAGACGCACTCTCTCAAGCTACGCTAGCTAGATTCGCATTACAGTTCACTTAGATTGCACCCGAGGTATCGTTATCTCTAATCTAACTTCTAAACCCTCGGTTATGACTCTCTTCTATACTCCGGGAGTGATGTTGTTCAAACAACTACCCAAATATGCACTCTCTCTCAAGCAGATACATAATAAATAGGAATGACTAATTAAGGATCCTTTCAATTAACCACAATCATAATGCAGTTGAACAAATAGAGATTAACAACCAACTCAAAACTATATTAATATAAAAACTAATTCATCCCTAACGTGTTTCACCAAAACCTTAGATTAAAAGATTTATCTACTCATAACAATGATGAAATCTACAAAAGAATTCATAGCCATTTATAGTAGAACAAAATAGGGAGATAAGAATTGTTTTCCACGTTGCCTCCTTGCCTATCTTGCGTTGTTCTCAATACTCGAACTCCTTTTCTAATGGACACCTTAAACCTTTTATAGTTTGTGTGGTTTTTGCTTGGACTTCTGAATTTGCCCTTTCAAAACACTTTTCCCGCATTTGGACTAGTGCGGGCACGCTAAGGCCGCGCTAGTGGAGTTATGTTCTAATTCTGATGACTGGACTAGCGCGGGTGCGCTAAGGCCGCACTAATGCCCATGCTAGTAGGGTTTCCCACTGCCAACCAAGCTTCATTCCTTTATTTTGTCCATTAATTCCAATTTTTTCCCGGATCACCATCATAAGTCTTCATTTGAGTAGTGCACTCCTATGAAACACAAAAGTCACCATTAGAGCCAATTTTTACATTATTTACACATTTAAAACAATAAAGAATCCTTAAGTTAGGGCCCGAACGTAGGCCAAACTATACAATTTAGCTTATTATCAACACCCCACACTTAAATCATTGCCAGCAAACGAGCAATCCACTATATCCTACATCTTTTCTAAGCTTTTCCCTTAACAACTCACACCATGAACATTTTACAGAAATTTCACCTAGTAGTGAGCACACTTTACCTCAAGAATCAAATATTTTGTACCATGCAAAATTCACATTTACTAAAACCACTCTATACAAGAGTCAAGACTTATCTTTCCTTTGTGAATCACATGCCCTCATATCACACAAGAGAGTAGTTCCACATACAATGATATTCAGGTCAATTAGGAACTAAGATAGACAAAATTTTGCTCGCTCTCAAAAAGAACATTCACATGCCACAGAGATGCACCATAGGCTTGCCTATAGAGTACTATACTAATCGAGCCCCACTCAGTCTAAGATCGATAGGAATTACTTGGTTGTAATGTAGGCTAAGGGACGGTTAGGATATATTTAGATATAGTGACTAACCTCCCTAAGCTCTTTTAATACAATTACATTAAACTTCAAGATCATAGTTGTGTCAGCCAACCACTCCACCAAATTTATTAAAAACATCCCCATCCATTAGGTGCAATTTGTACAAGCTACCACTTATCAATTACTATACATTGTATTTTTTTTGTGGTGCTTCTTCTTTTATGCTTCAACATTCTGTACCTTTTCTCCATTTCAATGGTTCCACTCAAAAACCAAACTACCACCCCACACTTTTGCTTTTGCATATTTCCAATACCATTCTAGTACTTAGTAAGAGGAAAAATGTTTCAAACAGTAGGCTATTCAAACAATTGGGTAAGGTTCGCAATGTGGTTGCCAAAGAAACAGGCTTATAGGCTCAACGGGGTTAACTAAGCTGTAATGCATTCAGGTGGGTTTACTTTATATGTATGGCTCGACAAAGAAATGCCTATATCACTTCTAAAACTGAATGAAACTACTATTTCATTTCGCAAACACACAGGACAAGTTCTAGGTATCAAATGTAAAGCATGGAATACAGTAACACTCATACACACATGTCACATGACTCAATCCGGATTAGTTTATCAAGACATTCTCTTTTGAGTGTTCAAGTTAGATACAAACATACAATTTTTAAGGCACTTAAACAAGATTCAACCCTTGAAGCTAAGCGTTACACTCTAGTATCTATCGTGTTCAAGTGTAGAAATGCTAAGGGTTTTTTTCTTTGATTTTAGCTCGTAGTCCATTAATCCTAACCTAAAACAAAAACAAAAACTACCTATACCTGGTTCAAGCTAAACCCTTGGAAAAGAACCGTGGCCCAAAGAAAAACCAAGGGGAAGTTGCTACACTACCTAAAAATAAAATAAAAATCTTTTTGGTATTTTCTCTAGACTAACTTCCCTCAAGAAAATTGTTTAAAGGATCCGTTATTAGAAGGAGTCTCTATATTTCATCTTTTTTTTCTCAGTCCCTCAAGAACCCTACCGAAAGAGATCCGTCGTCGGGACAAGTCACTTACTATTTTCACTTACCTAATGAACTATTATTCTAACACCAACACAATCAAATCAAGGCAAAACAACCAAAGCAAACAATTAATTGTTACAATTACAAACATACAATGGAGTATCCCTATCCCCCACCCCATACCTAAATGGGGACATGTACTCATGGCCAAGTAAATCAAAATAAGGAAAAGGTAACTTCCCTGACAGCTCAATCCTGATCGGAGACAGAGCCGGCGTCTACATTGCACGCCCCACCCAATGCACGGAGCCAATCCATGATCCTGTTTTCTAATTTGTTCTGTTGGGTTTCCATTTCATCAACACGAGTTCCCAGTTCAGTCACCAAGGTTCGTAGTTCAGCTATATCTTGCTCCATGCGATCTAACCGCTGTCCTCGACTGGCCCTAGATGGGCCTGCAACATCCTCAGCCTGTGGTTGAGCTGGCTGATTATCACCTACCATCTCCACATCATCGACTACCTATTGTTGTTCCTCCTCCTCCGCGTCATCACCATCATCAGAATCATGGCCAATAGATTTCTCAGTTGCTACCACTTACTTCCATGTGGTGACCCTCTCAGCCGTGAAAGTATGTACCAAAGGAACTCGGCCATATAAAGCAAGGTTACTCGGCATATTGGCTCGAAGACACAACCAGGTGACAAGAGACGAGTTGTATAACCTATATCGTTAAACCCGGACTCGCTGGAACATTTCATCATGTATTACTCTGGCCACGTCGAATGAAGCATTATTCATGAAGCACCAAATTAAGCAGCCTCGAGGGATGTTCACTTTGGACAGGTTCTTGGAGGGTAGAAGTCAACTATTTATAAAGTATAACCAACATTTGGCTTCAAACTTGAGGGCCGAGGAGTGGAACTTGTTCCCATGTTTGTACCATTACAGAGTGGCTCCCAGTTGATAGATGGTGTCGGTAAATGTGGACCAGGAAGTATGTTTTCCACTATATGATTGGTACGCATACACGTACCCCTAAGCTAGTGGAGGAAGCCTATACGGAGTCCGAATATTTTCCAAAGAGGCGCCTACCGGTCTCTTGCGCACTATGACAGTATAGTCCTCATGTTTCGGCAGGTTCGCATAGAATTCCCTAACAAGCATGACATTTACAGTGATAGGCTCCTCAAAGAATATGTCCAGGTGCTGTCGCCTCAGCTCGAGTGGTATATTGGGGCAGGTTATCCCTAGTGCGTTGGGATTTATGGCTTGCTCCGACATAATAGTTTTGGCCTCTTTTTTATTGAACCTTTCTTTGGACTTGGCTGACACGAACTTTTGACTATTGAAAGGCCTGGTATCAACCAACTTTCAAGGCCGTCCCCTAGAGTTGACTGTAGCCGGGCGGCTAGAGAAGGTGCCTGTTGCATGGAATTTGAGGGGAGGCATGATACCTACAAATAATCCAACATTAGTTCTATTCAATCGGGTGACCCAACCGTGGCTACTCAGACTTCACCACTGAATTGGTCACAATACTTCCTCCAAAGAGGCATTTTAACAAGCATATGGTGGACAATGTATAATTTTAAGGCCAAACCATCCCTTCAACACAAGGAGCACCACCACACCTCCACAATTTGTATATTTTTTAGTTTTTTTACCCCTACCTAACTATTAACATATGTTTCCACCCTAAAATAAGACTACATTCTACTATACAAAGCAAAAAGAAAGAAAAGAAGCCAAAAACGATATTAAAGAACTAAAGAAAAAATCAATAAGAGAATTACATACCAGAAGAGGGGGTGAGAGCAAAAGTGGAAGGGGTGAGGAAGAGAGGGAAGGTGGTACTGTATATGGTTGGGTATGAAGGAGGGGGAATGGAGGAATAGATGAGGAAGAAGAAGAAGGGAGAGTTTAGGTTTGTTAGTCGTGTGAGAGGAAGAGAGTGGGGGAATTAAGAGGGGTGGGGCGGTTAGGTGTTGAGTTAAATAGGGTAAAAGAAGAAAATAAAAAGAAAATCAAATAATGTAAAAAGAATTTGGGACTTACCTGGACTAGAGCGGCCTTAGCGCTATCATAACGCGGGCACGCTAGTTCAATAAAGCGAGGCTGACAAAAACCCCACTAGCGTGGGCTTAGCGCTGGCTTAGTGTGGCCACACTAGTGGCATGAATCTGAGGCAGAAAGAAACCTCACTAGTGCGGGCTAAGCACTGGTTTAGCGCGGCCGCGCTAGTTGAAACGAGGGTGAGGCGGTGTATAACCTGATTAGCGCTGCCTTAGTGCTGGTGTAATGCGGGTGCGCTAATCTAGGTATTCCCAATGTTAGTTTTTTTTGGTTTGATTAATGAAGTTACATAATACACTAACAACACATTCGTGGGTTGCCTCCCATGCAGCGCCCGATTTAACATCGCGGCACAATAAAAGCATTTGATCACCACTCCTCATTTGCGTACTGGGGCTCTTTCAAATTGATTACCACTGTATCCCCTTTTTCTTCAGCTATTCCAAGGTAATGTTTCAACCTTTGCCCATTTACTGTGAACTTGTTTATCCCATCTTTTGATTCAATCTCTACAGCTTCACTTGCAAATATTTGCACCACTCTGAAGGGTCCTGACCATCGGGACTTTAACTTACCCGGAAACAATCTCAACCTTGGATTATACAATAATACCTTGTCACCGTGTTTGTCATTTCTGTCCATAATGTGCTTGTCATGCAGCCTCTTTATTCTTTCCTTGTAGAGCCTCATGCTTTCAAAGGATTGATATCTGAATTCCTCCAACTCATGCAACTCTGTTAGTCGATTTTCTCCAGCCGCATCAGGGTCCATGTTCAATTACTTTAGTACCTACCAAGCTCGATGTCTAGCTCCACAGGCAGGTGACAGGCCTTCCCAAATACCAACTCGTACGGTGACATACCTATTGGTTTTTTGAATGCAGTCCTATAGGCCCAGAGTGCATCGTCAAGCTTTTTCGCCCAATAAGTTCTTGTGGCATTCACAGTCTTGGTTAGAACACTCTTTATCTCTCTGTTGGACACTTCAACCTTCCCACTAGTTTGTGGATGATTAGGGGTAGCCACCTTTTGGCGTACATCATACTTTGCAAGTAATTTCTTGAAGGCTCTATTACAGAAGTGAGTGCCTCCGTCACTGATGATCGCTCTTGGTGTCCCAAATCGGGTGAATATGTTCTTTTTCAAAAATACCACCACAACTCTTGCATCATTAGTGGGCAACACTGTAGCTTCTACCCATTTAGACACATAATCCACATCAACAAGTATGTACTTATTGCCAAACAAGCTGATGAAGGGACCTACGAAGTCAATCCCCCAAACATCAAATACCTCTACCTCTTGAATTGGGTTCATGGGCATCTCATGGCGACGAGAAATGTTCCCGGTCCGCTGACAATCATTGCAACCCTTCACCCATAGGTGAACATCTCTAAACACTGTTGGCCAAAAAAATTCAGCCTCTAGCACTTTCGCAGCTGTCCTGATCCCTCCAAAATTTCCTCCATATGTTGACGCGTGACAAGCCTGCAAAATAGAAGATTGTTCTATCTCGGGGACACACCTCCGTATCATATTATCAACACATATTCTAAATAGATAAGGCTCGTCCCAATAGTACATGCGGCAATCACGATAAAATTTTTTCTTTTGTCCAGATGAGAGGTCATAGGGAACTATACCGCATGCCAGGTAATTTGTAAAGTCTGCATACCATGGCGCTTCCTTAAGACTAGTAGCGAGTAGCTGCTCGTCTGGAAAGGTTTCCAGAATCTCTTCGACCTCGATTGATTTTTTAGCTCCTTTAAATCGTGATAGATGATCAGCGACTTGATTTTATGTTCCCTTATGGTTACGGATTTTGAGGTCAAATTCTTGCAATAGCAGCACCCAACGAATCAGGCACGGCTTAGACTCCTTCTCAATCAAGTACCTGAGAGCTGCATGATCAGTGCAAAAAATTACCTTGGAGACAATCAGATATGATCTGAACTTGTCGAAAGAAAACACTATCGCCAACATCTCCTTCTTCGTCACAATGTAGTTGAGTTGTGTACCGCTTAGCGTTCTACTTGTGCAGTAAATCGGGAACATCAACTTATCCTTTTGCTGCCCCAAGACTGCTTCTAAGGCATAGTCACTTGCGTCACACATGAGCTCAAATGGTTGCTCCCAGTTGGGTGCAACAATGATGGGTGCAGTCACCAATCTCTTCTTCAGCTCCTCAAATGCCAGCCTGCAATCATTAGAAAACACAAAGGGCTGATCCTTTTCAAGGAGTTTGCATAATGGGTTAGCAATTTTGGAGAAATCTTTTATGAATCACGTGTAGAACCCAGCGTGCCCAAGGAAACTTCTCACCTCCTTGACTAAAGTGGGTGGTGGTAGCATTTTAATCACGTCAACCTTAGCATGGTCGACCTCAATTCCTTTACTGGACACTCGATGGACCGGGAATATCCCTTCCTGTACCATAAAATGGCACTTCTCCCAGTTTAGCACTAAATTTGTCTCAACATATCTTTTGAGCACTATTCATAAGTTGTGAAGACAGTCTTCGAATGAATCCCCTACCACGGAAAAATCATCCGTAAAGACCACCATAATATCCTCCACCATGTCTGTGAAAATGGCTAACATGCACTGTTGAAATGTCGCTGGTGCATTACAAAGCCCAAAAGGCATTCTCTGAAAGGCGAAGATGCCATATGGACAAGTGAAGGATGTTTTCTCTCTATCTCTAGGGGCTATTGATATCTGATTGTACCCCGAATATCTATCCAAGAAACAGAAGTGCGATCGATCGACCAGCCTGTCCAACATTTGTTAAATAAAAGGCAAGGGGAAGTGGTCCTTTCGGGTGGCTGTGTTCTTTTGTGGTAATCCATGCAAATTTTCCATCCCGTGACTGTATGAGTTGATATCAACTCATTGTTCTCACTTTGCACAACAGTTATTCCCCCCTTTTTCCGCACACATTGGACAGGGCTGACCCAATTACTATCTGAGATGGGGAAGATGATTCACGTATCTAACCATTTGATCACTTCCTTCTTTACTACCTCTTTCATGTTCGGGTTCGGCCTTCGTTGATGTTCTCTGGAAGGTTTGTGCACTTTTTCCAAGAGAATCTTATCTATACTGAAGGCTGGGCTGATACCATTTATGTCTGCCATGGTCCAACCAATGGTAGTCTTACTTTCCTGTAGTACCTGTTAGAGCTGTTCTACCTGCACTTCTAGCAAACCGGATGATATAATAATAGGCAAAGTAGAATCAGGGCCTAAGAAAACGTACCCGAGGTAATCTGGTAGTGGCTTCAGCTCCAGCTTGGGTGCTTCCTCTATTGATGGCTTTGCTGGAGGTGTAGCCCTTTTTCTAACTCAAGGGACTCGAACTAAGGTTCCCTTGTCTAGAATCCTTAGCCTTCAAGTGCCATGACCTACTCAGCTAACCCTTCACCATCTATCTCTTCTAAATTTGTCAGACATACCTATAATGGATCTTTAACAGTCAGGGTTACATTATCTTCTTACAGGATCACATCTACTGCCTCTACTAGAGAGCAATTAACATATTCACTAGGTTTCCCCATAGATTGATGAACATTGAATATGACTTCTTCATCGTTCAGTCTCATGTTTAATTGTTCAGTCTCATAATCGATCAGTGCTCTCCCAGTGGACAAAAATGGTCTACCTAAAATGAGAGGTATCTCCTCATCTACCTGACAATCCAGAATAACAAAGTCTGCAGGGAACACGAACTTCCCCATTTGAACCAACACATCATCAAGAATACTAGTTGGCCTTTTTACCATACGGTCAGCCAGCTGTAGCAGCATCAAAGTCGGTCTAGCTCTGCCGATGCCCAATTTAGTGTATACAGCCAGAGGCATCAAATTTATGCTGGCTCCCAAATCACATAATGGCTTGCAAAGGCATAACTCCCGATTGTGCATGGAATAGTGAAGCTACCTGGATCAGACAACTTTTGAGACATCGGTATTGTCACTACTGCGCTGCAGGTCAGTGTCAGAGTCACATTTGAAAGGCCTTGAAAATCAAACTTCCGTGACATTAGTCCCTTCATCATCTTTGCATAACCGGGCATCTCCCTCAAGGTATCCATCAAAGGAATATTCAATTGAATTTGACGCAACTTCTCCATGAACTTCTTGTATTGAACTTCCTTCTTTTGTTTTACCAGTCTCTGAGGGAAGGGTGCATGTATCACCCTTTGTGCACTGCTTGCTCTCTCTATTGGAGTTTTGTGGCGCAAGAGGTGCCACCTGTTTTGCAACTTGCTCATTGATCTTATCCTTTGCTTTTACATCATGACTCTATTCAACCACCACTTCAGTAAGTTTTGTTATTTCATCTAACTGTAATGGAACTAGAGTGGCTGGCGTACTCTCCTTGCTGGCTTGTATAATTTCCTGCTCTCTGTCTAAATCTCTCCCATTCCGGAGACTTATTGCCATCAGTTGATTCAGTTTTTGCTGTTTGGGGTTGATGTTTGTGTCTGCAGGCAAGGATCCCTGAGGGTGATTGTTTAAAGCCATGTACAACTGTCCCAACTGTGTTTCAATTTTCTTTATAGCTGAATCATGCACTGCCAATTTTTCCTGCATTTTACCATTTGTCCCAATGAGTTGCTGAAGCATACCCCTGATTTCCACCATGTTGTTATCTTATTGCTGAGTTGGTGGTTGATATGTTAATTGTTGCTAATTTTGCTGTGGATAGCCTTGTTGTTTCTAATATGGTACGGACACCATTTGGCCTTGAGGATGCATACCCCCAGGCTGTTGCATGTTTGGTCTATATTGCTGATTTTGTGCCGGTCTCCACTACTGTCCTCTTTGTCTCTGACCCCCAAAGTTGTTGACATAATTCATATCTTCTCGTGCCCCTTGGTTTTCACCTTCTTCACTCCATAAACACACATAAGACTGATTAATACAAGGTGTACATAGTCCTCCATCTGTTGTGTCAACAATGTGCACCTGTTTTGTACCCATCTCATCAATCTTCTTTGTCAAAATGCTCATCTGAGTCATGAGTGTGGCCATGTTCTCTGCATACGAATTATTTGGGTCAAGAGGAACTGAATGTACTATAGGTGCCAGTGTTGTACCTCTAGTAATCCACCCCGAATTTTGTGACATCTTGTCAAGAAGGACTTTGCACTCGGTGAATGTCTTACTAAAAAATTCACCTCCAGCTTAAGCATCCACATTTTCTTTTAGATTGTCAGCTAACCCCATGTAGAATCTATGGCCGAGCATCTGGTCAGGAATGCCAAGGTGAGGACATTTCACTAGCATCCCTTTAAATCTTTTCCAAGTTTCTTGCAAGGTCTCAGTCGGCTGCTGCTTATACTGCAATATTTCATCAATCTGTCTTGCAGTCTTGTTGGCCGGGTAGAACTTATTCAGGAACTGCTAGACTAATTCTTCCTAGGTGACAATGGAATTGATAGGGAGAGAATTTAGCCAAGTCCGAGCTTCCCCGATCACAGAGAACGGGAACAGTAACAATTTGATAGCTTCCAGGGTCACATTATGCTACCTTTGGGTCACACAAATTGATAGAAATTTTTTCAAGTCTTGCTGAGGGTCTTCAATGTGTGATCCGGAGAACAATCCTTTATTCTGCAAAAGATGCAGCATATTATTGGTTATCTGGAAGGTCTCCGCTTGAATTGCAGGCACAACTATGGAAGTAGCCAGGTTATTAGCTGTGGGCTGTACCCCATCATAAAGTGCAGCTTCGGGCATAAGAGGTGCCACTACTCTGACGTTAGTGTTCGCTGGCGGATCCCGGACGTTTCCGATGGCATTTTCTGTGTCACCTATGTCAAATTCGATCTGTTTGATTATTGGATTCACCTGAATGTTTTCTTGGGGTCTGAGAGTCATTCTAGCAGTTCTCCAATCCTCGAAGAATTTCTAGGCATACACCTGAATTCCACTAGAGTTCAAACGTGAGAATTTCAATGAAAAAATTAGGTATAGAGAAAATTGACTAACTAAGAATCTTTGTACTTCTTTCAATTGTAATTGATAACACCGTTAATTCCCCGGCAACGACGCCAAAATTTGATATCGCCCAACTATGCCTTACAAAAAGACACGCGGACGTTGCAAATATAATCTGAGTATTTATGCCCAGAGTCAAATCCACAAGGAACTAACCTATAAATTACATTTGTTGGACTTACTAAATTCTATAGAATCAACTTCCCCAAAAATTGTAAATAACAGTTGATGGTAATTCTAACAACTAAAACTGAAAGTAAATAAACAACTGAAAATTAGCTATGCTTGATTTGTAAACAATTGGAGTAAGGTCTAAGGTAATGGTTTCCCCCGTTGTTGATTTCCTTGGTTGTATGTTTCTTATAGCGTTGACTTAGTTTCCTCTATCAATCATGAACTCTCAAGCTATCATAAATCTCTCTCAAACAATTATGATAATTTATTAGACGCACTCTCTGAAGCTACACTAGCTAGATTCGCATTACAATTCACTTAAATTGCACTCGAGGTATCGTTATCTCTAATCCAACCTCTAAACCCTCGGTTATGACTCTCGCCTATACTCTGGGAGTGATGTTGTTCAAATAACTATCTAAATATGCACTCTCCTCTCTACAATGGAAGTGGGAACAAATCACCTTGGATTTCCTAATTAGGCTCCCACGAACTTTTAGGAAGTTTGATGTTATTTGGGTGATTGTGGATCGGCTGACCAAGTCCACGCACTTCATTCGTATGTGTATTACCTATTCTTCAGATTGATTGGTTGAGATTTATATCCTAGAGTTTGTTCGCCTATATGGTGTCCCAGTTTCCATTATTTCAGATAGAGGTACTCAGTTTACATCGCAGTTTTGGAGAGCCGTGCAGTGATAGTTGGGTACTCACGTTGAGTTGAGCACAACTTTTCACCCCCAGATAGACGGACAGTTCGAGTGTACTATTCAGATATTGGAGGACATGTTGCGTGCTTGTGTCATCGATTTTGGGGGTTCATAGGATTAGTTTCTACCATTCGCGGAGTTTGCTTACAACAACAATTATTAGTTGAGTATTTAGATGGCTCTATATGAGGATTTATATGGGAGACAATGTAGATATCTGGTAGGTTGATTTGAGCCGGGTGAGGCTAAGCTTTTGGGTACAGACTTAGTTCAGAATGCATTGGACAAGGTGAAATTGATTCTGGAGCAGCTTCGTACAACACAGTCAAGGCAATAGAGTAATATTGACGAAAAGGTTCGTGATTTTTCTTTTATGGTTGGGGAGAAGGTTCTACTGAAGGTTTCACCCATGAAGGGTGTTATGAGATTTAGGAAGAAGGGCAAGTTGAGCCCTCGATTCATTAGGCCTTTTAAGGTTTTTCGGAGGATTGGGGAGGTGGATTATGAGCTTGCTTTGCTACCTAGCTTGTCAGGGGTGCATCCAGTGTTTCATGTTTCTATACTCCAGAAGTATATCGGCGATCCGTCTCATGTTTTGGATTTTAGCACGGTTGAGTTAGATGGTGATTTGACTTATGATGTGGAGCTAGTGGCTATTTTGGAGCGGTAGGTCCGAAAGTTGATATTAAAGGATATAGCTTCAGTGAAAGTGCAGTGGAGAGGTTAGCCGTGGAGGAGGCTACTTGGGATACCGAGCAGGAGATGCGGAGCAGATGTCCACACCTCTTTGAGGCTTCAGGTATGTTTCTAGACTCGTTCGTACTGCTCCTACTAGAATTTTACTAACGTAATAAATGGGAGACCGCGTACCTTTATGATATCACCCAACTATGCCTTATAAAAAGACACGCGGATGTTGCAAATATAATCTAAGTATTTATGCCCAGAGTCGAACCCACAGGGAATTAACCTATCAATTACTTTTGTTGGACTTATTAAATTCTATAGAATCAACTTCCCCAAACATTGTAAATAACATTTGATAGTAATTCTAACAACTAAAACTGAAAGTAAATAAACAGCTAAAAATTAACTATGCTTGATTTGTAAACAATTGGAGTAAGGCCTAAGGTAATGGTTTCCCCCGTTATTGATTTCCTTGGTTGTATATTTCTTATAGCATTGACTTAGTTGCCTCTATCAATCATGAACTCTCCAGCTATCATAAATCTCTCTGAAGCAATTATGATAATTTACTAGACGCACTCTCTCAAGATATGCTAGCTAGATTCGCATTACAGTTCACTTAGATTGCACCCGATGTATCGTTATCTCTAATCCAATCTCTAAACCCTCGGTTATGAATCTCGCCTATACTCCAGGAGTGATGTTGTTCAAAAAATTACCTAAATATGCACTCTCTCTCAAGAAAATACATAATAAATAGGAACGGCTAATTGATGATCCTTTCAATTAACCACAATCAAAACATAGTTGAACAAATAGAGATTAACAACAAACTCAAAACTATATTAATATAATAAATAATTCATCCCGAACGGGTTTTACCAAAACCTTAGATTAAAAGATTTAGCTTCTCATAACAATGATGAAAACTACAAAAGAATTCATATTCATTGATAGAAGAACAAATTAGGGAGATAAGAATTGTTTTCCAAGTTGCCTCCTTTATTCTCTTGCCTTGTTCTCAAAACTCGAACTCCCTTTTCTAATGGACACCTTCAACCTTTTATTAGTTTGTGTGGTTTTTGCTTGGACTTTCGAATTTGCCCTTTCAAAACACTTTTCCCGCATTTGGACTAGCGCGGGCGCGCTAAGGCCGTGCTACTACCCGTGCTAGTGGAGTTATGCTCGGTTTCTGATGACTGGACTAGCGCGGGCGCGCTAAGGCCGTGCTAATGTCCACGCTAGTAGGGTTTCCCACTGACAAACGAGCTTCATTCCTTTATTTCATCCATTAATTCCAATTTTTGCACGAATCACCATCATACGTCTTCATTTGAGTAGTGCACTCATGTGAAACACAAAAGTTACCATTTGAGCCAATTTTTACATTATTTACACACTTAAAACAATAAAGCATCCTTAAGTTAGGGCCCAAATGTAGGCCAAACTATACAATTTAGGTTATTATCACTTTATCCTCTCGATCTAAAACTTCACTTACCGTAACTTCTTAAACCGTGAGGTAGACTAGCAATGTTTCACCTTCTTTTGGTTTGGAGATCAACATAGGTCTTGACAAGTACTTCTATAAGTATTTCCAGGATTTATGTCATTCCGATGTCCATTCAAAACCATTCTTCTTTTTTAGCAGTGCGAAGAAGCGGTGGCATTTTTCAACAATCGCAAAATGAAACTGCTTAATGTTGTTAATCTTTCTTTAAGCTTCTGGACTTCTTTAACGTTTGACAATTGGTCCAGGATATCTTCTATGGCCTTGTTTTTTTTGGGGTTTACCTCAATTTCCCTTTGCGAGACTTGAAATCCTAGGAACTTACCAGAGCTGACCCCGAACGTGCACTTCTGGGGGTTAAGTTTCATATTATGCTCCCTCAGGATGTCGAATGTTTCTTGCAAGTTCTTAAGATGCGCGTCTGCACTCAAAGACTCAACGAGCATATCGTCTATTAAAAATGTTGGTTTATGTTTAGTCAACAATGAAATGCTGAAAATGTTGGTTTATGTTTACTCAACAATGGCATGCTAATTAGAAGAGTTGGTGGAAAGAGTTAGCATGAATGCTAGGAGGAAGCTTCCTCTTTTGATGTCACCGATGACATCAAGAGGAGGTAGTTTGATGTCACCGATGACACCAAGAGGAGGTCCTTACCTCTATAAATAGATGCACTCCTTTATTTGTAGAAACCATACCAAAAATAATACAATACATTGTAGTAAGTAGAGAGTTAAGAGAGAAATTCTCTTAAGTGTAATTGGGAAATCTCCCCTTCCATTGTAAATAATAAAAAGGCAATTGTTCTCTGGTGGACGTAGAATTATTTTGATCCGAACCACATTAAATCTTGTGTTCTTTCTTTTACGTTTCCGCTAATATCTATATATACTTTCATAGTCTTTCCTATTTGTTTCTCAAACATCTTATTCACGAGCCGTTGATAGGTGGCTCCGTTATTTTTTAAATCGAAGGGAATCACATTGTAACAATATATACCAAAGTTCATTATAAATGAAGTCTTTTCCTATTCTTTTGGGTTCATCTTAATTTCATTGTACCCAGAATAAGCATCGAGGAAACTCATTAACTCGTGCCCGACCGTGGAATTAATCATTTGATTGATATTTGGCAATGGGAATGAGTCTTTTGGGCACGCCTTATTAAGATCCTTATAGTCTACTCACATGCAAAACTTATTATTTTTCTTAGGAATCACTACTACATTAGCTAGCCAGTCCAGATATATTACCGCTTGAATTGAACCGACACTGAGTAAGCGGGTTACCTCTTCTTTGATAAATTTATTCCTCGCTTAAGCTATAGGGCGCTTCTTTTATCTTATTGGAGGTATGTTGGGATACAAGCTTAACTTATGCATGACTATCTCCAACGGGATACCTGTCATATCCTCGTGCAACTATGCAAAACAATTTGCGATAATTTTAAGAAATTCAATAAAAGGAGACCTGAGCTCTGGGTGCAGTCTTGTTCCCATATGGAACTTCCTTTCTAGGAATTCATAGAATAACACAATTTTCTCTAGTGCTTCTGCCATGGACTTTGCGCCCGTCTCTTTTGGAACTTGGAAATACCTTGACACCTGATATTGTTCTAATTCCTTCGTCCCCGGGCTAACTTCCTCTGATTTGGGGGCAGGTACCAGTTCCTGTAATTGCTATGCCATGTGCTCTTTTCCCTTTCTATTAGAGACCGAGGTGGCATACATATCCCTTGCTGCTGGTTGATCACCCCTTATCTTCTTGATCCTTTCGAGTGTTAGAATGTTCAACAATTGGTGATACGTTGAAGGCACAAATTTCATCTCGTGTAACCATGGCCTTCCTAGGATAATTTTGTACCCGATGTCGCCATCTTGGATTTCTAAGAGAGTTTTTTTCATTACTCCTTCAGCATTTGGGAGCAGAAAAAACTCTCCCTGGGTCTTCACGCTTGCGAGGTTGAATCCAGCGAGGAGCTTTGTTGCCCGGAATAATGCTGTCACACCTCCTTTTTTTACTACACCCCCGGAAGAGGGTATAATAAGGGAGTTATTTCTAACTTGAAGTGACAATCGAAACGGGATTGTTTATTAAGAGAATTTAGCGTCGCCACTTGGGAGATTTATGGTGTCCCAAGTCACCAGTTTAAAATCCCGAATCGAGGAAATTATTGACTATGTTTAACAGTCCGCGAACCAGAAATCTGAGTAAGAAATTTTGTTAACCCGGGAGAAGGTGTTAGGCATTCCCGGGTTCCGTGGTTCTAGCACAGTCGCTCAATTGTCATAAATGGCATTATTATCTGATTTTAAACAATTATGAACCTATGTGCAAATTTTAACTTTTAACCGCTTTTATATAATTAATTAAAGAAGATTGCAACGCCATTAAAAATAAGTTTCGAACCACGTCACATAAATGGACCCCCAGTCCATAACACATTTTAATTAGCATTGAGATTTAGATTTGGGTCACATAAATGTGCACCCGAGTTTAGGAAAGTAGATTATTAAAATACGCGCCTAAAGCAACTAAGCGTTTGCACTTTGCGAGGGCCATGGAAATTTGCTAAATGGCACACCTCGATTTCTAAGGATAAACAAAATTAATAGCTAACTAAAGGAATTTAAAACGAAACCTAAAACAGTAGAATAATGAACGCAAAGAAATGGAAACAAATTCACAAAACTTCACGCCACACCATCGTGACTAACCTTCTTCCTATTTTAAATATCTTCAAGGCTAAAGTTAATATAAGCATTTGCATCAATATAAGCAAAGATAAGAATTAATTTTGCACTAATGGAACAATACTGGTATGCAGTAGATCAAATAAAGCAATTTCAATTGAAAACAAAAGTTTGTTCTTAAGATACCACAAGCAGGCAAGGATCCACACAAATCTTTTCATTCAAACACAATATAAGACTAATATAAACTAAATCCGATAGAGAGGGAACAACCGACCTCTGTATTTTAGAAAACTTGACTGTACTACATAACCAGAAACAAAACCTCAATCGAAGACCAACATGGATTAGGATGAAACTCAAACGAGTCCAACAGCGGAGTCCACCTCGAATGCAAATCAAATTGATGAATAAATAGAACAAGTTATCGACAAAACCTCGAACCGGAAAACTCGACTCGGACCTCAAACTTTGGAGCACAATTATTCTACTTCTTTGAATTTTTCCGGTAAGAAAATAATCCAAACTGTATGGGTCAAAATTAGATTAGAGAAATTCGGCACGAGGTCATGGTCACGATCGGACAGGCCAAGGTCGGACCATCATCAATGGTCGTGGTCGGACAGGCCAAGGTCGGACCGTCATCAAACATCTAGTTTGCTTTGGAAAACTCAAAAGGAATATTCGGTATTCTACCGAATATTCCCTGTAAATTGTATCTTTTTTAGGATTTTCTATGGATACCCCCTTATAAATAGGAGGGGAGGACTTCCCACAGACGGGGGAGGGGGGGGGGCTCTCTCCCTCTCCCTCTTTCTAGAAAACATGTAAACACACTTCTCAAAAGAAATGAGAAGATATGTGATCCAATACCTTCATCAGATCCAAAAAAGGTCATGAGGTTCTTGTACTTGTCTATCATTCATCTTTATGGAAAGAAAAAAGATCCGTCTCACCAAAGATCAGGTGAACCTTTTCCTTTACTCATATCTTTGTTATTTAATGCATCTTTCTTTATGCCATTAGATCTGGTCATAATCGCTGTCAACATTTATTTTTGACTATGTCTTTTAATTCCTATTATTCATCTCGGATCTAGAGTTAATTATTCTTAACTAGGATTTACCCCTTTATATTTTTCGATTGATTTGCTCGGAAAGTATTTGATAACTTTGCAGTCAAATAATTTGGCTCCGTTTGTGGGGATTTTCTAGTTAAAGTTCTAGTTTTCTTTAGATCTTTAAAATTGATCAAAGTTACTTTTCCTCTATCCTGCTCGTTTTTAAACTTATCGTCCTCAATTTGTGAGACCGATCTGTAAAGGGCACCCCTGTTTATTACTAGAATAACAAGATAAGTCAACATGTAATACATGATCACTATCAAAATTCATGACAATAAACACACCCTTTTGAAATTTAATAATCAAACACTAAACTACTAGAAAAGCAATAGTATTAAATTATTCTAGCGTACGTGCATTTGTCTTAAAAAGTTTGGTTTGGTCCATCTGCGGGCCCTCTGAAATTCAACTACATTTTCCCCATGTTTATTCCTCCTCCCTTAGATATTGTCTCTGAACTACCAAAACCCTTAAAAATTATTTTTACACAAATTTCTAAACCCCTGACATAACAAGAATTCATCTGTCAACTCTGTGACACAAAAAAGAAAGTACAGAGAGGAGAAATATTCAGTGGAAGAAAACAAGATTGAGTTATATAGATCATGTGAGAAGAGGAATAAGATATTCTTCTTCATCTTGCAGTATTCCACTTCTTGCTACTGATTACTACAGGAAGGTTTCATTATTGAGAGCAGTGGAGTACATGGTAGCGCAGTGCTTAGGAGCCATTTGCGGCGTTGGCTTAGTGAAAAGGTTCATGAGGCATGACTATAACACGTATGGCGGTGGTGCTAATATCGTTGTAGTTGGCTAATCAACCGGCATAGCATTAGGTGCTGAGATCATTGGCACTTTTTTCCTTGTCTATACCGTCTTCTCCGCCACTGACGCCAAAAGCAAAGCGCGTGATTCTCATGTCCCCCACTGAGTGGATCATCTTTATATGAGAATTTAATTCCATAAAGAGTAGGAGATATGGTCATCTGGTGCCCTCTTCTTCCCCAACCGTTCCTCTATCATATAATATGCTATCTGTACAACAAAATATACTTTACTAAAGTGGACAGCTACGCCAAAATTGGTAGCGGCTACTGAAAGCATAACCGGAAAAGGGAATAAGGTCACTCCTCTCCACTCGTCGACCGATCAAATCGAGGTAAAGAACGCTTTTATTTTATTTTAACTGACTATTTCTCTAAGTGGAATAGAAGCAGGAGCAATCTCCCAGGAAATACATCATATTCTTCGATACAAGCAAAATTAAAAATATTGGGACTCCCCCAGGAAATACATCATATTCTTCGATACAAGCAAAATTAAGCAAATTGGGACTCCACCATGAAATACATCATATTCTTCAATACAAGCAAAAATAAGCAAACGGGGACTCCCCTAGGAAATACATCATATTCTCCAAATGCAAGCAAAATTAAGTAAACTAGGACTCAGGCTAAGTGCCTTCGCCATCAAAGTTTGATAAGTTCGACCTTGTTCGAACTGGGACTCAGGCTAACTGCCTTCGCGATCAAAGTATAACAAAGTTTGACCTCGCTCAAACCAGGATAAAGGCTAAGTGACTTCGCCATCAAAGTTTGGTAAGTTCGACCTCGTTCGAACTGGGACTCAGGCTAAGTGCCTTCGCTATCAAAGTATAACAAAGTTTGACCTTGCTCGAACCGGGATAAAGGCTAAGTGCCTTCGCCATCAAATTTTGATAAGTTCGACCTCGTTCGAACTGGGACTCAGGCTTAGTGCCTTCGCCATCAAAGTATAACAAAGTTTGACCTCGCGCGATTCAAGTTAAATGCTAAGGGCCTTCACCAAAAAAGAAGAGTTCGACCTTGATCGAATAACGACGGGTTAACATTTTGATAAGTCGAAATAACACCCTTTAAGGCCAAGGTCCATCACCAAAAAGAAGAATTTGACCCCTCTCAAAGTACAATGGGTTAACATTTCGATAAGTCGAAATAACACCCTTTAAGGCCAAAGTCCTTCGCCAAAAAAGAAGAATTCGACATCGATCGAATGACGATGGGTTAACATTTCGATAAGTCAAAATAACACCCTTTAAGGCCAAGGGACATCGCCAAAAAGAAGAATTCGACCCCGCTCGAATTACAATAGGTTAACATTTCGATAAGTCAAAATAACACCCTTAAAGGCCAAGGGCCATCGCAAAAAAAAAAGAGTTCGACCTCGCTCGAATTACAATGGGTTAACATTTTGATAAGTTGAAATAACACCCTTTAAGGCCAAGGGCCTTCGCCAAAAAAGAATAGTTCGATATCGATCGAATGACGACGAGTTAACATTTCGATAAGTTAAAATAACACCCTTTAAGGCCAAGGGCCATCGCCAAAAAGAAGAATTCGACCCCGCTCGAATTACAATGGATTAACATTTCGATAAGTCGAAATAACACCCTTTAAGGCCAAGGGTCTCCGCCAAAAAGAAGAATTCGACCCTGCTCGAATTACAATGTGTTAACATTTAGACCTTAGCTCGAAATGACACCTCTACAGCCAAGGGCCATCGCAAAAAAAAGAGTTCGACCTCGCTCAAATTACAACGAGCTAACATTTCGGCCTTAGCTTGAAATAATACCCCTACGGCCAAGGGCCATCGCCAAAAAGGAGAATTTGACCTCGCTCGAATTACAACGCATTAATATCTCGGCCTTAGCTCGAAATAACACCCTTACAGCCAAGGGCTATCGCAAAAAAAAAAAAGACTTTGAAGTCGCTCGAATTACAACGGATTAACATTTCGGCCTCGTCCGAGCCAATATCTGAATTATACTAGGAATACAAGAAAATCAGAGTGAGACAAATTCTAATTGCGTATACAATTTGAGTCCATGACACAACCGCACTTATATAATTTTAGTGGTCACACTATTCAACTGATGTACATGGCTCACCAAGAAAGTGCCTTAATTATTGATATCTTTTCTTTAAGATAATGCATGTTACATGTTTGATTATTAATAATTAAGGGTAACTCCAGAGAGAATATGATGCATCAAAATATTCAGCAAACTCATCGTAATGTGACGTCCTCATCCTAGGAGGGCTCATAAGCATTACCTCTGCCATGTCAACCAACAATCTTGGCATGCCAAACACTTTCTCTTCATCAAAAACTCTTGCCCCGTTGCTCCTTCATCTCCAACTTTAGATGTGGCGCGTATGCCTGCTGCTATCAGGGGAGATGGCATTGTATACAAACACATTGAGTCACGGAAGTTCAATATCATGACCTTTTAATGCCAAAGCAGCAACATCATATGCTGCAACTGCCATCTCTGGTGTTAGATAAGTACGTGGGGATACCACTTTTGACCAGAAGAACGACACCCTCAGCTGCGATCCACACCAGTCAACCTCTCCATCCGAATTTTTTGAACTACGATTAATGAAGTCCGCTCACCGAGCTTGACCAAAAGATGGCCTCGATAAGCGGAGGGACTAACTATATGGGTCAAAATTAGATCAGAGAAATTTGGCACGAGGTCGTGGTCACGGTCGGATAGGCCAAGGTTGGACCGTTATCAAACATCTAGTTTGATTTGAAAAACTCAAAAGGAATATTCTACCGAATATTCCCTGTAAATTGTAAATTTTTTAGGATTTTCTATGGATACCCCCCCTTATAAATAGGAGGGGAGGACTTTCCACAGACGGGGGAGGGGGGTCTCTCCCTCTCCCTCTTTCTAGAAAATATGTAAACACACCTCTCAAAAGAAATGAGAGGATATGTGATCCAATACCTTCATCAGATCCAAAAAGGGTCATGAGGTACTTGTACTTGTCTATCATTCATCTTTATGGAAATAAAGAAGATCCGTCTCACCGAAGATCGGGTGAACCTTTTCCTTTAGTCATATCTTTGCTATTTAATGCATCTTTCTTTATGCCATTAGATATGGTCATAATCGCTGTCAACATTTATTTTAGACTATGTCTTGTGAGCACGTGATTTTTGCCCTATATATGAATTATTCCCAAAATTTCCAAACAAAATGATTTCTTTATTATTTTACAATTTGTTGTGAATTTTGTGGCATTTTCTGGTAATTGTTGCATTTTATCTGTGCATTTTAAATCATATGAAAATACAAAAATATATTTTTATTTAGGACTTAATTTCATATTTTAGTATAAATTAGGGGTTAATTTGTTTTAGAACAAAATATGAAGAAAATAACAAAAATAGTTTACTTTAATTGTGAATTCATCACGAAATAGTTTTTAAACAATTTTAGGAGTTAATTAGTTTAGCTTTGAAATATATTAGGACTTTATTTTAAATTTTCCATCTTTATAAAATCAGAAAAATAATACAAAAAATACAAAATGCAAAAACAAAGACAAAAAGAGAAAAGAAAACAAATTAAAAAGAGTGGTCTTTATTAGAGACCTAATTTGGGCCAATTTGGATAGATTCCGCCGGCCCAAATCAATTACCCACGCCAAAATCACTCCATCCCAGCCAAACTAGCCCAATTACCCGGTCCACACCCCACTTCTATGAGACTCATGAAACGGCGTAGTATAGGGAGGCTACTACGTCGTTTTGAGTCAAATAAGTGACGAATTGATCTTGGTCGTTCATTTGTTCTCATCCGATTAACGTTGAATTTGAATAAAACTGTCCAAAAATCGATCCAAACTCTAAAAACATTTTTTATCTTCATCGTATCATCCCCCCTGCACCGCCAATGTATAACCACCGTATCCCCGCCGTGCTTCCGCCGCCCACCGGAAATCGCCCACGGCGGCGGTCAAGCTCCAAACCCACCCAAATTTTCACCATCAACTCTTCTCCTCCTCCACTTTCCAATGCCCCAAATAGTTTCCCTCGAATGTTAGCCAACCTGCTCGAATATTCAAAAATAGTGGCACCACCTCTGCCGCCCACGGCGGTGCCACCACCAAACGACCCCAGTTTTACACGATATGTTCTCCCCAAGGCCCTCTTTCCAAATCCATGGCCATCTTCGTTCGAAGCCTCCTACATGTCCTCGAATTTCAAATCAAAAATTCGGCCTAAACCCAAATTGCTCCAAACCTCATCAAATTGATGTCACATGACCTCTTCACCTCCTTCATGACGAATCCATCATCAGAAATAATCGAATCTCACCGGAGCTGATTGAATTTTAAATTTAAAAGGGCGGTAGAATCCTAGGGCTTTAGTGAGTAAGTTTTTTTTGCTTTTCTTCATTATTCAAAGTAGTTGCTTCTTCATGTTTGTTGTTCTTTCTTGATTAGTTAATTTAGGATTTGATTTTATTTGTTTTTCTCATTTCGTCTGAACCAGTGTTCGAGTGCGTGGATCTGTTTCTGATTTGTTTGATTTTCTTTTAATCAATAATAATAATTTGTTCATTTGTTAATTTAGTTATGGCTATGTTCTTTAAATTTAGGGTTAAGCATGTCACGGTTTAGTTTAAATGTGTTTCTACTATTTTGTTTAGAGTCTCCAGGCTAACTGATAATTGTTTTAAGTTTTCATGTGCAATTAAAGTCTATTTCGATGGGTTTGATTCTGTGTTTTAGCCAGTTAATCACTTGATTAGTTAATTTTCCTAGTTTGATTTAGGGCATATTTAGTTAACTCTAGTTAAGGAGATTGTTTGGCTATAACTGATAGGCTTAATTAGGGTAAAAGAGGTTGAGGTATAGTTTGGTATTAGGTTAGTAATTTCAAAACAAATTCAGGGGTAACCTAGGTACTTAAAATTGGTTAGAATGTTGTAGGTTAAACTAGAGCACCCTAGAATCTTCTAAAATAGGGCCTCCATTGTAATTTCAAGAACTTAGGGCAGTAACTTGAGAAGCAAGTCAAAAATGAAGGTTTAATGATTAAGATCTGAAATAAAAAGGGAGAAAATGAGTGAATGAATTCTAGAAGCTTCCTCCTCTTTCCTGTCTATAAAAGGCAGTCCTCATGTCTTCTTTAACAAGTCTTCACAACCTGAAAATTCACCCAAAAGGTTTTCAATCTGAAAAATTCCTCAAAAACATCTAGCATCCAAATTTACCACCAAAAAACCTTTTCAGCAAGTTTAGCCTTAGAAATTTAAATTTCAAAATTCAAAACATAAAAACCTAAACTGCTAGAGTTCCAAAACTGGATCCTAGATCTAAATCTCTAGAAAAACCAAAAACAAAAGAAAAATACAGCAGAAAACTCAAAAGTACTGTGCTACCGAGATTTTGGATTCAATTTCAAGTTGTAGGGTTTGATTTAGCATCTTTTAGCTTAAAATATGATTGTTAAAATATGCTAGAGATTCCTGGGTTAATTTCGAGTTGAAACTGGTCTACTCGAGTCAATTCTGGGTCAATTTTACTGGTTTTTCATGGATGAGACTCCAAGTTGAAACTGCTGCGATTTCCTGTTGTTAACACTGCAAATTTCTCGCCATTGCCGCCGATTCCTGCTCCTTTTTATTGTCTTTCAACCTCCAGGTACATATCCTGCCTTTGAAGCAAATGTGACTGTCCAGTTAAAAGATGAAATAAAATTGCGGCATGATCTTGTTATAAATTTTGTTGTAGTTTGTTAAATATTCCTATTGTAAATAGATTGAACTGAATTGTTTTGGATTATTGAGGTTGGTGTAACTGGACTGTTAAAATTGTACTCTACAACCAACTTTTGTTTTAGTTTGTATAGATACAACCATTTAGTCTAAATCGGTATAATTCAGGTCCATTTAGCGTTTGGTTGATAGTGAATTATGGCTATGTTGAAACAGATTAGACTTGTATGGGTGTTAAATGCAATGATAACTGTAATGTAGTAAATGTTAGTCGAACTGTGAGATTAATTCGAGGTTCAACTTTAGATCGCTTCAGGTTTATACATCTGCTGTTAATATGAGGTGTTTACATTTAGCCTAGTTGTTATTTCCATTTGAGTTAAACAAGCACAAAAAACAACGAATAAAATCTGTAGTTCAATGTGAATCTCAGTTACATCAGTCCAGCCTTTATATTTACAGTATGAATCAAAGGTAGCATTTCCATATAAATACTCCAATTATCTATTCCCTCAAATATTTGTAGAACTTTGTTAATGCAGCAGGATAAATTTTGTTAATGGCTATTGGACCAATTGGATTTTCATTTTCATTTTCTTCTACGTTATCCCCAGCCCTTAAATCTGTTTGGGCCTTATTGGCACTAAGTCTGGCCTAACAATCTACCCTATTTCACTGAGTGGGCCTGCGCTGAGACCTAGAGCTGATAACAACTCAATAAAAGACAGATCCCATTGCTATCATACTGGGCCAAGTTCAAAATCTGGTAGTGAGGGCCTGAATGAATATTAAATATGACGTTCATGTTGCAACATAGGTTTTTGGGTTTTCTCGTTAAGTTGCATACTTGAATTAAGAGGTGCGCCTCTTGTTCAAGCATGGACTTGAACTTGAAGCCCAAATTCCTTGTTTACTTTAAATAATGGCAATTGATAATATTAATCAATTAGGGCTCTTTAGAGACAAATTCAATAGAAAATTATAGTTTGCTTTAAGTTGGCCTTTAAATAATAAAATGAGATGAGGCTCGCCGAACAAAACCCAAAAATTACGAGGCCCTCATTAATTACTTAATTAAAAAATACTTAGAACTTGGGGTATGCCATTTAGAAAATTTCACGGCCTCCCACAAAGTTTAAAAGACGTTAGTCACTTTAGGCACAGTTTTAATAATCTTACCTTCCTAAATACGGTTGTGCATTTCATGCCACCCAAATCCAAATCCAAAAATATTGAATAAGAATGTGTCGAGGATCAGGGTGCATTTCATGTGACGTGATCCGAAAACATGTTTTTAAACGACGTTCGCTTTCGTAAAAAATAATTAAAAGCAGTAAATAATTATAAAATTGCAATATAGGTTGGTGTATATAAAAATTAGATTTTTAGCCATTTATATTAATTTAAGCGACCGTGCTAGAACCACGGGATCCGGGGGTGCCTAACACCTTCCCCCGGGTCAACAAAATTTCTTACACAGAATTTCTAGTTCGCAGACTCCAATTGGGAAGTCAAAATTTTCCTCGATTTGGGATTCAAATTAAACCGGTGACTTGGGACACCAAAAACCAATCCTATCCCAAGTGGCGACTCTAAAAAAAAAAATAATTCCAAATCAAATAATGTTACTTTAAATGAAAAAACTCCTTATACATTATCCTTCGGGGTAGGTGTAGTAAAAAAGGAGGTGTGACAGCTCTGGCGACTCTGCTGGGGATCGAACCCAGAATTCCGGTTCAGGGTTCAAATAATTCGAGCTTAGTTAATTGTTATATTCGGCTTTAACTGATTTTTCTACATGCTTCCATGCTATATGTGCTAAATATTTTACCGCTTTGATATTTGTTGAATTGTATATAAATTGTTGCGAATCCCTTCCTCTTTCTGAGTCTTCTACATCATGGAGAAGGGTGCAGTTCGTGTAGCTTCTGTTCTGTTTAGAGTCTTTCCCAATTTAGAACGAGGTTGGATAAGTTGCAAAGCCGGCGGAGCTTCTGTATCCCCGGTATGCTGCCTCCCCCTCGGCTCGAGTTGTCCGCTCGGGTAAGCCAGGTCTATATCAATAAACCTAGGGTTTAAACCTAGAAGAACAAAACCTCATGCCGGATCCCTAGTAGGACGCTTGTTTGCATCATGTGCATTTGACTTAGGGGACTCAACACATGGGTAGGGTCCGTGTAGGACAGGTGACCTGAATTGAAATGACCATCCTGATGCATCTTCCGTGCTACTTGCGCATTTATTTACCTGGCTTTGCATGTTGACCGGCTTGTATAGAATGAGAGAAAATTGAGAAAAATAGCAGTGTTAAGACACAATGAGAGAAAATTGAGAAAAATAGCAGTGTTAAGACTCAGTGAGGATAACCTTTTGTTGTGAAAAAACCAATGCCAAAATAGTATCGAAATGCTGCCGGATTTTTGTAAAATATTTGAAAAAACAGAAAGAAAATTGTTGTTATTTTGGAAAGTCTTCCCGAACTACGCTGGTTTGATTCTCACCGGAGGTGAGTTACGTAGGCAACCCTCATCGGGTCTAACCACCCTGTTGCAAAAATAGCCAAAAGTGTCAAAATTTTAATTTTTGTCATAAATAAAGTCGGGTGATGCCATTCTTGTTAAAATAAGACGAATGTCCCCAAAAGGGCGCCGGAAGGCTATTTTTGCAAGAACAGCCACCCTGAGTCATTTAAATGGTTTACGGGCACATCCTTAAAATCTTTCTCCCAGAAGTGCTGAAAAGCCGCATTCGCAAAACCAAATCCTTGTCTTGTTAAATAAATATTTTCGCAAAAATAGCCAGTTTTCAAAATAAGTCATTAAAATTCCCCTTTTAAATAAACGTGCAGGATGGCTTCAAGTAACATCGAGACCTTCTCAGTCCGGAGTGAGATCCCCTTGAAACTTCACCTGCGGGGGCATGATCTAGGAAAAGGAAGCAGAGATACCATTGTTAAAATTTTGGGTGGTCTAGTTGATCTACTGAACATCAAACCGAGGAAAGATATCATTGAGGCATTAATACCATTTTGGGACCTGACCCATAACGTATTCCGGTTTTCAGATTTTGAACTCACACCTACCTTAGAAGAGATTGCGGGATATGCGGGCCTCAACTGGAACCTTCGAGGTAGATACCCACTGGCCCCACGACCGATAACCCTTCATAGGTTTTTGGATCTGTTGAGCATTAGTCGGGATATTCAAGACTCGTATCTGGAAGAAGGGTGTTGTACATTGCACTTCCTATATCATCGGTATGGTAACCCAAAAGGTTTCAAGGAGCCCAACACCGGCTTGACACATGCCAAAAATAAAGACAAATGGGAAGCTCGACGGGGATTAGCCTTTATGGTGGCTTTTTTGGGAGTGGTGGTTTGTCCGAGAAAAGATGGGCACATAGACCTCGGTCTGGTAGGGATGCTAGATGTTGCCATGAAAAAATCTACTAGCACAATGGTTCCTTTGATCGTAGCAGAAATGTACCAAGCCCTGACCAAATGTCGCGAAGGCGGGAAATTCTTTCAAGGTTGCAATTTGCTCTTACAGTTGTGGATGCAAGAATACCTCTATCACCGCACAGGCTATATGAACTACAGCTTAACCGGGCTAAGTTGTATTGCAGAATTTGGGACCCGGGTGACAGGTATTGAGTTCCCTGAGGATACTGAGGCCTGGTCGTCATGCTTAAGATCTTTGACCGCAGATAAAGTCAAATAGGCTTATGGTTGGCTTCCCGCTACTGAAGCTATATACACATCAGCAGAGGTCCCCTATATTCTTTTAATGGGTATCCGAAGCATACAGCCTTACGGTCCTTACCGGGTTTTGCGACAACCTGGAAGATTCAAAACAGTGCACAATGATGAAGACCTGAGTGAGCAAGTTATTGAGTTAGGCCCGAAGGCTGCATTTCCTGAAGGCAGAATCCGAAAGATATGGAATGAGTGCCGGTTCCTTGAGCTAAAAACTATAATACAAGAACAAGCTAGAGGCGAGGTAGATCCCAAGTATCTGACGTGGTTTGGCAAAAGATTTCAAATCCCAGAGAGACCCGCTAAAAGACCGCACGTGCAGCAATTTACCGATGGGGTCCAAGTTCAATGGGATTAGCAGGCAAAGGAGAAGGAGTACCGAGCTAGAATAGGACGGTTAGAGCAACAGGTCCAGGACCTCTAATTCGACAAAAGTGTACAAGCTGCAGCCGACGAGGGTGATAAAAAGAAATTAGCTCAGGAGAACGAAGCACTCAAAGCCCAAATTAAACAAATGAAAATAGATGCCCGGAACCAAGAAATAAGTCTATCTGATGAAAGGATGATTAAAGGGTTAAAGAAACAAATTTCGGACTGCCAAGAAGAACTAGAAAAATTTGAGGGAAATATGGCAAGACTCCGGGCGCAGTGGGCCAAAAAGACTGAAGAAAGAGCCCAATTTGTGCAGCAAATGAGGAGAAACTACGAGGGGACTATCACCAAAATGAAGAGAAAAATGAATGCTATGGAAGAAAAGACAACCCAGCGGGATAAAGAATTCCAAGCCGAGATGAACCAGTGCTATGGGTTAATTGCAAAAATGGAAAGGGAAATTAAATTGCTACAAGACCTGCACTTCCAAGACTCTCAGGTGCTAGAGGCTCGTACACAACAAATGAGCCGACTCCTTCAAAAAAAGGGCCGAATCAGGGAAAGGATCAGAAACATTGCCCACTATATTGTCATGAAGTGTCAGGCCGGCGAGTGAATGGGTCGTACCACGTCCGTTGCCTCAGTGATGATATTTGTTCGCCAAGCCATGAATGATTTAGACCAGTTGCGAAGGGGTCTCGCACGTAGGCCCGCGGCAATGCCGAATGATGCTCCGCGGGCCCCAGGATTTGAAGCATTGATTTATTCTTAGTTAATCGAGTCTGTATTTTTGCTTTTGAGCCTATTTTTGTAATTTCCTTTTCAACAAAAGAAAAACAAATAGTCTAGTAGCTTTGTAACTACAGTTGTTATCAATGAAAAATTAAAAATTCCCAAAAATTATTTTCATACTTTTGCATTTATTTGCAAGAACTACGCTTGGTCTGATTCATGCGGGGCCATGATACGTAAGCAATCTACATAAGATTCCACCGTAATTCTAGAAAAAATAGAAAAAAGAGAAATACGAGGGACATAAATAAAAGGAAAAAAGCAAGAGAGAAAGAGATGCAAAAGAGAAAAAGGCATTGAGAGAAAAAACCATGGCCAAAGAAAAGAAAAGAAAAAGCAGAAAATGAAAATGGAGAAGCAGGAAAGGAAAATGAGAGAAGACAAAATAAAAAAGAGAAAGAAAAGAGAAAAGGAATAAAGAAGAAAAGCCGGGATGACACATGCAACCGAAGCAAACATGTAGATATCCATTTAACTATATAGGTGCATCACATTCCAATGTGCAGTTACCTATCTGTTACTTGTTTTATACTAACCGGTGTTGCTGTCATTTCCAGCTGAGTATTTCAGAAACCGTGGTTGGTTTGTGCTAAACTGGCCTCACATCGATACTTCACCAGATCCAAAGGAAAAACAGAGATGTCATCTAAAATAACCTTGCCTACAGTCCCCATACCTGAAGATAGCCCGATCTCTGGGATCCCGGCCTCAGAATCCCTTACAGCTGAAGAAAATCGGATCCTATGTCTGTGCTTGATGGAAATGTGGGATGTTTGGAACAACGGGAAGGAACCCCCAAGCGCTATCCCCGGATTCCCGGAATTGTTCCCTAGATCTGGAGGTGCTACCACGGTCCCTATCAGCCGCCCAAATATTCCTCTGGGGCAACCTACTATGACTACCAACTTCTTCGGAACACCCTCTGAGGATCATCCCCAAGTATTCCCATCTAGGATTGCTCCCAACGTCTTTATAGCTCCACTATCATCTGCAACCACCTAACCATCGCTACCAAAACATGCTTTGACCCTTCAGCCTTCACATTTCAGAATCCAATTTTTCAGGTCGACCCTCCTCACTATCCTCAATATACCTACTCCCGGCCACCATATGGGATCATATCGGGGCAGGACAAAACCCCCAAAGCCCCAGAGATGAAATGACAAAAAGAATGAGAAGTTTAGAGTAGAGTCTGAAAAATATGCAAGGTTTAAGCGGTCAGAAGAGTGTTTCTTACAATGATTTGTGCATGTTTCCTCACGTGCACCTGCCTATGGGATTCAAAATGCCGAAGTTAGAAAAGTATGATGGACATGGAGATCCCATTTCTCACCTCAAAAGTATTGTAATCAGTTGCGCGAGGCTGGTGGAAAAGAAGAGTTACTAATGGCTTACTTTGGAGAAAGCTTGCTGGGCATAGCGTCAGAGTGGTACATGGATCAGGACATATCTCGATGGCATATCTGGGATGACCTTGCTAGAGATTTTGTTAGACAATTTTAGTACAATATAGACATTGTGCCAGACAGGAACTCCCTGGCAAACCAAAAGAAAAAGCCCTCAGAGAGTTTCCGCGAATATGCAATCAAATGGCGTGAACAAGCGTCAAGGGTGAAGCCTCCAATGGATGAGGTTGAGATGGTAACTGTCTTCTTACAAGCTCAGGAGGCAGATTATTTTCAAAATATGATGTCTGCTATGGGTAAGCCTTTTGCAGAGGCAATAAAAATCGAAGAAATGGTAGAGAATGGGCTAAAAACGGGCAGAATGTTGAGCCAGTCAGCCATAAGGACAACCTCTCAAGCTATCCAAGACAGGTCTGGGGGAATGGCTAAGGGAAAAAAGAAAGAAGAAACAGTGATGGCGGTATCGGGCGAAAGAAGGTACCGGGCTCATAGACCGGTGTTCTCAGAAAGAACCCCTCAGCACTATTTTCCCTCACACAGATATGACTTATGCTCCTCCACCTTATGCGGTAATGAATGCTCAACCTTTCGGCCGCCCGCAACCATAAGCTAGCCGAAACCCACCTCCATTCCAGAGAAACCAGCCACCTTACCAAAACTAATATAACCCCCGACCGCCACCAAATAACTTCCGCCCTCGGGAACTACCTAGACGACAAACTTTTACACCAATCGGTGAACCCTATTCCACCTTGTTCCCTAAGCTTGTCCAGATGAATTTGCTGCAACCCATACCTTCAAATGGGAAAAACCCAGAATCACCATCATATCAGCAAGGTGTCAGGCGTGCATACCATTCAGGGGTAGAAGGCCATCATACCAATGATTGCTGGACATTGAAAAAGGCTGTGGAAGATTTGATCGAACAAGGGAAAATAGTGTTGAGGGATGAAGTCCCGAATGTTACCAATGACCCTTTGATCGCTCACAACAACGGGCCAGTAATCGGTATGATTTGTGAAGACCGAGACTTTGACCCGACTCTGAAAGCCATAATTGCTATTGCCAATGCCGAAAGGAAACCCAAGGTAGGCCCGAAGCAGGAAAAATGGGGTAAGAAGGATAAAGCTGTAAAAATTGAGCCTGAGGAGAAAACTGAGACAAAAGCAGAGCCAGAGCCTCCTAAACACGAGGTGCTTTATATTCTGCGAGGTCGCTGAGAGAAACCCCTAGTTGTGAGCACCCCGAGGAAGTATGAAGTGAAGAAAGGGACACAGATGTATGTGCCTAAAGGGGCCTATGTGGCACGAGGGACAATTAAACCACCTCGGCTGAGTGAGCCAGTGGTTATTGGATGCGCACCATAGAAGCCCATGACCGACCCCTCTGTAATGCCGTGGAATTACAAACAAACAGTGGTCACATACAAAGGCAAGGAAATCTCGGGAGAACTTCCAGGAACTACCCCCATTGAAAAATATTCAAATGTACATGAAGTCAACAGCGCTACAAGGAAACACTTTCCATCTAAGAAGTCGGTAAGTGCCAAAGAAGCAGAGGCCTTCTTTCAGAAGATGAAAATGCCCGACTATGAAATGGTAGACTAATTGAGGAAGTGTCCTATGCAAGTGTCACTACAGTCATTGGTGCCCAAATCTGCTGAACGTCAAAAGATACTTATGAAAACTCTGAACGAAGAATATGTGCCAGCTGAGATTCGGTTGAACAACTTGAAAGGATGACGGAAAGATTCTTCGCTGTCAACCAACTCTCCTTCAGTAAAAGTGATTTGCCTCTAGAAGGAGCTGCCCACAATAAAGCTTTGCCCCTGACAGTCAAATGTGAAGGTTACTACGTTAAGCGGGTAATGGTGGACGGAGGCTCAGGGGTGGACATCTGCCCACTCTCCACTTTGCAAGGAATGGAAATAGGGACAGGAAGGATTCGTCCAAATAATGTTTGTGTGAGGGCCTTCGACGGTGTTAAAAGGGATACCATCAGTGAAATTGATTTGATATTGACCATAGGCCTGGTGGATTTCGAGGTGACCTTCCAAGTGTTAGACATGGACACATCTTACAATTTTCTTCTGGGAAGGCCTTGGATCCATGCCACAGGAGCTGTGCCCTCAACCCTCCACCAGATGGTGAAATTTGAGCATGAAGATCAGGAGATCATGGTCCACGGGGAAGGTGAGCAGTCCATGTATTGTGACCTATCTATCCCATGCTTGGAGGCGAGGGAGGGTAGTGAGCATATTGTCTATCAAGCCTTTGAAATCGTGGTAGCTGATCAGTATGAGGAAGGACATCTATGCCCCCAGCCTTTCTTATCCAATGCTTCGATCATGGTAGCCAAGGAAATGATTAGACACTATTTCAAACCAGAAAAAGGGTTGGGAAAAGCTTTGCAAGGAATAGCCGAACCGGTAACGCTACCCGCAGCAAAAAAGTATTTCGGGATAGGCTTCCACCCTACCCCAGATGATGAGAAATGGGCCGACGAAAGAAAGAAAGATGGATGGGTTCTGCCGCAACCACTGCCACATCTGTATGAGACCTTTGTCAAGCCTAAGTATGGCACAGAAGAGGATGACGAGGTGTTCACGGCTGATAAAATAGAAGATATATGTGGGGCTATGAGGCAAATGCTTTATGAAACCAAGATGGTCCAGCTAGGAGAAGGGACTAGCACCGCTGAGGTGGTCTACATGGTGTCACACCTCCTTTCGGCGCTACCGCACCCCGCGAGGGGCGTGGTGGAAGGAGTTTTTCCAATTAAAGGAC
>MU708475.1:27562-43811 GCA_026770625.1 Nicotiana glauca
ATCAAAGCAAGCTCTATTCCTCTATAGCCAAATAGTCCAAAATATGCACAAAGGTGTGTTAGCCATTAACTTCATTTAGAAACCATGTAAATGGGTGTTACAAACGTAAAGAAGCAGGGGAAGTTATAATATACTTCACATGGCAGAAGTACTAATATGTAGCGTCAAAAACAGCATGTTGACGAAAAGAAAAAGCTGAAATGTAAATGCTGCATTTTGATAGAAGAGTCATTGCTGCTTAACCAAGTTGGAGCAACTGCCAGTCATCAAAAATGATTTTGGCTTCTAACCCTTAAAATTAAAATGCTGTTCTATTTATTTTAAGGACAAATAACAGCTCAACCTCTACCCCTTAAAATGCTGTTGTAAAGCCAGCATAGTTGATCCAGAACAACAATGAATAACCTCTAAGCCTCCATTAGCAGCACCTTTAAAGTACATCGACCCACAACAACAACAAATAAAGAATACGCATATAAAAAAATGAGGTAAAACTGCGTAAAAGAAATTCACAAAGAAGCAAAAACTGATATGTTAAATGCAAAAACCACACCTATAAATTTGCATCTTAGCAACTGCAACACTTTTAACAGAATCGCATCATGATTGATAAAGAAAATATGAAGATCCATACAAATAGTCATTTCAGCATATACATATAAAACGCAGAACATTGAAGCGAAAGAAGTACAAAATATATAAGAGCAGACCAAGACGCATTGTACTTAGACTAATCATGGATTCTTTTCTTTCTTTACGACTCTGCAAACCTTGTTGCTAGACAGTTGCGAATTGAAGTCATCATCTGCTCCTACTGCTGATGCCTTATTAGCGGATCTAGTCTTCTTGTCATATGTCTTCAAAGGGGATATTTTTGCATTGCAAGCATCTCCATCGTCTAACACGGAGGATCCACTTTCTGATACACTTTTCTCGATGGGAGTTTGCAAAACAGACTTAACTTGACTTTCGGCCATAAGATCCTTTAAAAAATAAAAACACTGTAATAGCAGTTGCATAACCAAAAATAAAATGGCGGGAAAGTTTAAATTTCATGAAATTTACCCCGGAAAGCTTATCTCCACTTGATCTTTCTCCATCCAAAAAATGTGGATCCTGTTAAACAAAAATAAAAAAGAAAGATCATCCTATAAGTGGAAAAGTATTAATACATAAATTATATATGATGAGGTTTATGCATTAAAAAATTTTTACATTCATATTGTCTTTGAATAAAGTATGGTCGTATTCCTTTAGAAGATCATCATCATCAGTAAACTTAAGAACTTTGTACACGTCAACCTGTGACTCGATATTCTCTTGCTTAACAATAACCTTGAACATAAATTTTTTATAAAGAATATCATCCATTTCAGTTGGATAAGAACAGTCAGCATCCGCAAGTGAAGTCTGCACGAAATTCCAAAGAAGCAATGAGATAAAAGCGGTTCCATCCATAACACGAACTTGAAAGCTATACCTGCAAGTCACATTTTATTAACATTATGCATATTTTTTATGTCGGTAAAAGATTTTAAAAATTAAACTAAATAGTGCAAACCTGTGAGTAACAGAAGACTCTTCTTCATTGCATTTCGCACAAAAGTATTTATTTCTAACTTTTTCCACCTTTCAACTACACTTGTTGCATGCCAAGTATGACCATCCCCGGTCAAGTTCTAAATTAACCAATTTTGCCGCAATCCAATAGCTAGATTCCTATTGAGTAAAAAATAAACAATTATTCTAAATGAACAACAGGTAACATAAGGTAAATATAATTGACAAAATAAATTAAATTCACTTGCGTGCACTGAACTAAATCCCTAATAGTTTTAAACAGTACAATTCCTTTGTCTAACTCATCTCTAACAGAGTAATTTTGTTCAGAACTTGTTCGAGTTATTCACTCAATATTTGATTGAGGTGCTGCAAGTAATCTGCATAAGTCAAAAATTGTAATTTATATATACTATTGTTATATTTTGTGTACATATAGGAAAGGATTATATACTTGACAAACCTGGATTTAGATTCAATAGACTGCGGCAATGTAAAATTTATCCATATTTTTGTCTGATACCAACAGCTACGCACTGAGTAATTACCTGTGTGTCAAATGAAATATGAAAAAAATTTGTGATTTCAAATAATTTATACAGTTAAACAAACAAATACATGCAGTTTATGCTAAACCTCGATATTTTTGAGGTTTCATATGCTGGAAAACAACAATCAAAGGCTCATCGGCAGATTCATTCAAGTGATGTTGAATTTGATCCACAAGTTCGCTCCATAATGTTGTCATAATCCTGTTTCTCCTATACGGTGAATGTTAACGTTAATAAACACATATATATGTAATCTATCAACAAAATATTTTTCTAGTTTTGAAGTACTTACTGATCATTTTCAAGTACAACATTAATAAGGAAACTTTAGCCGTCTCCCTGCTTGTACGTCTTAACATCTTCATAGGTCACAACCTGACCAACAACATCTATAAATATAAAAGTTAGTGACATACTTTGAGAAATAACATTCTTCACTTCATTTAAAAATTTTAAAAAAATTACCGACTAATTCTGTCTCATCGACATCATGTTGATGTGTTAGTTGGTCAAAAGGGCACAAGTTAAAGATGTTCATATGAAATGAAGGATCATTTGTTTCCTCAACAAATGTCTTTTGAGTAAATGTCAGCTTCAACTTGTGTGTCGTAGTCCTCAACTTCAAATTATTTGGTCCTACTACAAAGTAGTTCATATGATATGCGCGAAGTTCATGTATCTTGTTCCTAAAAAACTTAAGAACATACTTTCTGATTGTAGCATGTATACGATCACCCTGCAAATTCAGATTAATTATTAGTGCAAAATAATGAACCCAACAGCTGTAAGGGCGTATATACTTTCATGAATGTGTAAAGTTGTAAAAAGAAGTAATGTGAAAAGCCAAAATGCTACAGTTGATGTATAGCAATTATGAAGGAAACATAAGCAGATACAAAGCTGAGAATTCCAAATTTGCCAAAGTGATATATTTTTAACAATACTTCTTTAATATCAGAAAAGTTCCTCTGCTATTTTGAAGAATAAACCACTTTTTTATGTTGAAACATGCAAGTTACTTGATTGTTAATATAAGGACAATCACTATATAAAGTTATACTCAACATTCGAAGTGAAAAATGAAATTACACAATGGATTCCAGATCAGTTAAAGATCTGTTGATATGGAAGTCGAATTATTTAAGTAATACGGAAGAAATAATTTTCATATGGAATGCGACTACATTAGTAAGTATAAAACTATGACAAAGTTGAATATGTTACCTTAGAATCCTGTAAAACCAATTCAATTGCAAACGGTATTTGCGGGTTAAAGCGATCCGGCATTATCCACATTCGAACAACTCTAACTTTGAGATTCCATTGCATCGAGTTGGATGATATTTGTTTGATATCATGAATTTGTGTCGCCATACTTGCAAAGTAATTGCAATGAGAATATAGTAGATGAAATATGAAGTTAAAAAGATTGTGAAAATATAAAGCAGAAAAATTATGGAGTTATAGATGTGTATATAAATTTGTGATTTTGGAGTTGTAGGAAGACGTTATTATCCCACGATCAGTCGTGGGATAATGGAGATGAAGTTTTGCCTTTTAGATGCAGACAGTTTTGTGTTTAAAAAAATATTTATTAAAAAGTTAAAAAAAACTGAATTTTAATTGTAGATGGTATTATGGAGTAAAAAACGGAAAATTACAAACTGGAGGAATGAATACCTTGATTTTTAGAACCGGTACTTTACCTACAAATTAGCTAATTATGGAAAGCCAAAATCGTGGGAAGATTTCGTGGAGTGTTAAGTATTCTTACTTTGCTGATTTGTAGGGACACAGTTGTATATGAGTTTTTTTTTAGGATTAACCTATTTTTAGGAAGAAAAAGTAACAGCCAAAAACCGTTCGATGGATTGACTCCAATTCGTGGAGTAATTACTGTTTTTATGTAGCTGATTTTTAGGGATCCTTGTTGTCTTTGTTTTTAAATTTGTATAATTAATGGCAAGGCTCTTTTTTTTACTGTTTTACCTGATTTTATGTTGCAAAAATAAACTCCAATTTTTTTGGAGTCTTGTCTGAAATTGTTACATGTGGCAGCGTAGTTAGTGTACCACTTGGCAGCATAATAGTGATTTGCTTGTGTTATTCTATATAGATAGATATCCATCATCTTTTTTTTAGTGTGTTGTCTCTATGTGTGTTGGTGGAGTGTAATGTTGGGGAGTCGGAGAAAAGAGATAAAATGAGAGGGGACAAGGAAAAGTGGGGGGCATGAGTGGGGAAAGTGGGTAGTTGAGTGGAGAAGGTGGAAGAAGTGGGTAGTGAGTGAAGAAAGTGAGAATAAATTCAAACATGGTCAAAAATTAGGTGTTCAAAATAGCAACCAGCAACCTCAACCTTCCAAATTTTTTATTTTTGATCGGTTAACCACCCGGAATCCACTCGAGGCCCCCGGGACCCCAACCAATCATACCAACCAGTCCCAAAATATATTGCGGACTTACTCGAGGCCTCAAATCACAACAAACAACACTAAAATCATGAATCGACCTCCAATCCAAGCTTTATGAACTTTAGAATTTCAAACTTCTACTTTCGATATTTAAACCTATCAAATAACCCCCGATTGACCTCAGATTTTGCAGACAAGTCATATTCAACATTCCAGACCTACTCAAACTTTCGGAATCGGATTCTGTCATAACCCAATTCCCAAACCCGGTCGTGATGGCGCCTCTCGTGAAGACAAAGCCAGACAGACTATTTCAGAACACCACTTAAAGCAGTTAATCGGTTATATAACAGTTCGAATATGAATTAATGATATTAATCAATATAAATACAACCCAATACAGCCCGACCGGGGTGTCACAAGTCACGANTTGCTTAGCGAAGATAGCAATACCTCCAATCCGCTACTAACCCGCTACCGGGTGAACAGTACCTGCAACTGCACGCGAAGTGCATGGAGTAAAGTGAGTACTTCCAACTCAGTGGTCATAAGAGCGAATAATATCTGAGCGGTAAGAAAACACATATGAGCACTCCAAAATGCTATAACAGACAATAAAACCCTTTTGGAAAAATAGTAAAACCGTAACACCGAGAGAATCCTTTAGAAAATCTCAAGCTCAATTAAAAATATCTTTTGAAAGTATGCCTTTTCAACAGTTGCAAAAATAAATTTCAACAAGTAGGAAATAATCATAAATCTGCCCCTCGGGCTCAGTATCAACCTCTCATTGCAGTATCAGCCCCGCGGGCTCACTCCCAACTCACAAAGTACAACATCAGCCTCTCGGGCTCAGCACTCCTTAACACGTAACACCAAAGTATCTGGTCAACAAGGAAAGTAATAGCATGTATGCCAATGATATGTGAGTGCTAAAAATTATGCCACGTAGTACAAACAGGAATGAATGCATGAATGCAATGCAATGCACATGACCACTACGGTGCGTAGCCCGATCCATGGGTACCCTGCGCTCACTGGGGGTGTGTACAGACTCCGGAGGGGCTCCTACAGGACAAGCGCTATAATAATGCGGCGTGCAGTCCGATCCACATAATGTATCACTACGGCGTGCAGTCCGATCCATATAATATACTACTGCGGCGCGCAGTCCGATCCATATAATATATCACTGCGGCGTGCAGTCCGATCCATATAATATACTACTGCGGCGTGCAGCCCGATCCATACCTCAGTCCAGAACATGCAAATGAGCCACTCGGGCAATGTCAAGTAATAGCTTTTAATTCAAAACATCAAAAAAATTCAATTTCTATCGTTAAACTTTAGCAATATGACTGCACATTTCAAAACAGTGTTTGACTCTAGACTGAAATCATTTAATATGCTAAGTGTCATAAAAACAGTAATAATAACCCCTACAGGGTTCAAATAACCGGCACGAAGCCCAAAACATGGCAATTAGCCCAATTCAAGATAGCATCTAGCAAGTTTTTGTCAATTACGCAGTAAAATCCACAACCGGGACGGACCAACTCATAATCCCCAACGGTGCTCTATCCCACGCTCATACCAGCCATGCAAGTCACCACAATACAGCACTATGATGTGCAAATCCGGGGTTTCAAACCCTCAGGATATCATTCACAAGTATTACTTACCTCGAACTGGTAAAATTCCTCGCTCGTGACGCCCTTGCCCCTCAAATTGGCCTCTACGCGCGTCGAATCTAACAAAAAAATAGAGCGAATACAACACAATATACCAATGGGACAACATCCAATCGAAAACAATCGAAATATAGCAAAAACCTCAAAACTAGCAAAACTCGAGCCCCGGGCCCGCTTCACGAAAAATTACAAAACTTACATTACCGGATTCCTCGTCTCGCCACGAGTCTACCCATACCAACAACTCCCGAATCCGAGCTAAAATGACCTATCAAATTCCAATTTAAAATTTGTCAAAAATTCAAGCCCTAGTTCATAACTTTAGGCTCAATTCCCATAAATTTCTAGACCAATTTCACAACATAATCATGCTTTAAGGCCAAGATTCTTACCTCACGTCGATTCCTCTTGAATGCCTCTGAAATTCTCGTCCAAAAGCTCCCAAGGACGTTCAAATATGGAGGAAAATAGCTCCCAAGTGGCGGATGAATTATTGATAAAAACCATTCTGCCCAGGCCTATTTCCGCTTTTGCGGTCCCAATGTCGCTTCTGCAACTTCCGCTTCTGCGTATTTTCTTCCGCTTCTGCGGTTTCCTTCATTTTGCCCAGGACCGCTTTTGCGGTTAATAGTCCGCTTCTATGGACTCGCATTTGCGAAATATGTCCGCTTCTGCGGAACCTCCCAAGCCTCCTCCTTTCGCTTCTGCGACCATTTACCCGCTTCTGCGGACTCGCTTAAGCGAAACAATTCTGCTTCTGCGGAACTTCCCAATTCAGCCCCAGACTGCTTTTGTGATCCTTCACCCGCTTCTGCGGTCCATTTCCACAGAAGCGGAAATACCAGATATCAGATCCTTCAGCAAATCCTTAAACTCCAAATTTCATCCCGTTAGCCATCCGAAATCACCCCGAGGCCCCCGGGACCTCAACAAAAAATACCAATACATCTTATAATATTATTCAAACTTGTTCCATTCATCAAAATACTATTGTTAATATCAAAATCATCAAATTTCACCAAATCAAAGCCCAAGTTCTTCAAGAACTTCCGAAATGCACTTTCGATCAAAAACCCGACCAAACGATGTACGAGTGACCTGAAAATTTGCAGACATATCCAAAATCACCTAACGAAGCTACTGCAACTCTCGAAATTCGATTCCGACCCTCAGATCAAAATCTCACCTATCAACCGGAATCAGCCAAAATTCAAACTTCGCCAATTCAAGCCTAATTCTACACCGGACCTCCAAATTCAATTTCGATCGCACTCCTAAGTCACAAACCATCCCCCGAAGCTAACCAAATCTCCAAAATTTACATCCGAGCCCTCTAACTATATAGTCATCTTTCGGTTGACTTTTCCAAAACAAGCTTCCTTCTAAGAGACTTTGTGCATCATTTCCAACTAAAACCAATTCAATTCTATCCGATCACCTCAAATACTGATATTGAAACATGAATCAACACAACACGGGAAAAACGGGACGGTAACTCACGTGATAACGGGCCGGGTCGTCACAGATTCCGACCCCGATATCAAAAATTCCACTTCCGGTCAAACTTCTCAAAAACCTTCAAATTTCTATCTTTAGCCAAATGACTTCAAAATGACCTATGGACCTCCGAATTCACTTCCGATCGCGCTCCCAACTCTTGAATCACCATACTGAGCTATTCACAGGCTCAGAATCCCAAACGGATATCGATAACACTGAAATGAACTTCAAGCCAAACTTATAAAATTTCTTCCAAAATGCTAACTTCTACAATAGGCGTCAAAATGCTCCCGGGTCATCCAAAATCTGACCCAACGTACACCGAAGTCTGAAACCATTATACGAACCTGCTCGAACCTTCGAATCCTGATTCCGAGATCGTTTACTCAAAAATTCAATCCTAACTAATTCTTTAAACTTTAAGCTTCCGATGTGAGCGCCTAATTTTTGACCTTGTTTGAATTTTTTCTACTTATCTCACCAACACCTCACTTCTCGCTCCATCTTTCCCGCTCCCATTTTTCCCCCACGCCAGTCCCTCATCCCACTCTTCCCATATTCACATCACACATTCCTTTGTCCCTAGTCCACTCCCATTTGCTCCTTACTCCACTCCCATTTGCTCCTCACTTCTTGTCCCCCACTTGTTCCCCACTCACATCCCTTTCCCTCATTCTCTACACTTAAATAGAACACCAACAGACAAGGACCGGGAACCTTCTTGAACCTTTACAAAGACAAAAACCAGCAACAACCCAATGTTCTCAGCACCAAACGCAGCCACCAAAAATTACACCTTCTTTCCTTCATTTTTAGCTATATCACCTTTAACCACCTGAAACTCCATGGACTCATAGCTCCAAGTTTCCATTTCTATCCAGCTCCATTTTTCACCTGAATATTAGTCCAAATCCACCCAAAAAGGAGGACTCCCACTCTTAGATTCCAAAGAGGGGAGACTATTGTGTCCATCTGATTCTCATTCTCAAAATAGTAGTGTTGGAAGTGGAGTTCAATGTTGCCGTTGAGGTTTTCAGTCACAGGTTCCGTTCGTAGTCACCGGCGAAAGCTCCGGTCCTGAATTGCCTAGTTCCTAAGCTTATATTTTCAACTCAATTTATTTAATACAAAAGGTCTGATTTCTGCTTTCTCACAATATTGCTAGCTTTGGATATCATTTTTTTTTTGTCGCATGAAATTTTTTGCTAAACTCACAGTAAAATTCATTTATTTAGTGTTTGGTATATAATATAGAACTGTGCGGTTCTGAATCCTCTAAGGCAGATCCAAGATGTAATAATTATGGGTACTTGCAACAATTTCAAGTAAATTTTTAATAGTAATTGGGTCTCATTTAAATATTTATAGATATTTAATAAATTTTTAGAACATATTTACATTATTTAGACAAAAGCTACTTGGTTCACGGGAATCTGTATATGACATGCTAGATCCGCTCCTACTCTAAGCTATAAGAAGATAGAGATTCTAGTTTAATTTTGTAAGCTATTTCTTAGTCATGTTTATCCGTGGGTTTGTTTGGACAGATTGAACTTTGTTTGATTATAATAATTTCATACCCATTTTAGAATGAATTTTCGTTGTCACTTATGTCGAATAGTATTTTGTTTGGCCGTACATGAATATGTTTAATTGCTATAGTAAATCCTTCTTTGCTAATTGATTTTATTAGAATAAGTGTTTGGATTTAGAATAATGGTAATTTTAATATTAAGAGGGTTCAGGCTAAATTCATAAGTATTAGTAGACCATTACTCATTAGCTTATTTTGTTGGGCTTTAGAAATTAGCTAAGTCACGATATTTTACTGCTGACAGTGAATTAGAAAGGTTTATTTTTATTTTATGAATAACTGCAATACTTCAAAATCAAAATGACGTTTAGTAATGATTACATTTCTTTCACAAATTCTATATCTATAAATCATGGCCTTCACGATAATCTCAAAATTAGTTTTGAAAAAATAATTCTTAATTCATAGAAGGCTTTAGGCACGCTTAATAGATAAATTATCGTGAGTACTTACACATTCGCGTGACATAATTATAATTCCCAAAATAAATCGAGCTACGCGTTTGCGTGATCTTGACCAAACAATCATAATAATAATAAAATGTTATTAATTGTGGACACGTACGCGTGCCATGATTCTTGACGCGCAAACAAAAAGAGTACACGTACGCGTGACTCGTTTTCAAGATAATTTCATAATCACGAATAAACTAGTAATTAGAAGCGGTTAAAAGATAAATACACATAGGTCCTAAAAATGAGTAGTAAAATAATTTAAGCCAATAATAATCACTAAGCGACGGTAATAGATCCATGAAATCCGGAAATACCTAACACCGTCTCCTGGGTTAACAGAATTCCTTATCTAGAATTTCTGGTTCGCAGACTCTTTAAAATAAAACTTCCTCTATTTGAGATTTAAAATAAACTGGTAACTTGGGACACCAATTAAAATATTCCAAGTGGCGACTCTGATAAACTAAATAATCTCATCTCGAGTAATGTCATTTAAATTGGAAAAAACTCCCTTATATACCCCCTCGGGCAGGTGTGTAAAAAGGAGGTGTGACGGCTCTGGCGACTCTACTGGAGAATGTGACCTAGAACTTCCGGTTCAGGGTTCAAGACTTCGAGCTTGTTATTTCGATTTTTTAATTGTCTTTATTGTTGATATTATTGTATTTTGTGGACTTAATGTGCTAATTGTCATTTACCGCTTTGATATTACTTGAACTTTATTTAACTGTCTTCTTATGCCTCCCTTCTAAGTCTTTTGAATTTATGGTGCACACGTGCGCGTGACCCACTTTTATGTTAGAAGTCATACCAATTAGGACGAGGCTGGGTCAAGTAACTAGGTCGGGTAGACTTTCGTGCTCCCGGTACGTTGCTCCCGCTTCGGCTCGAGCTGTTCGCTTGGGTAAGCAGGGTTTAAAACACTCCCCCTAGGATTTAAACCTAGAATAACATAGCCTCATGCCGGATCCCTGGTAGAAACGTTTCTTTGCATCATGTGCATTTGACTTTGGGGACTCAACACAAGGGTTGGGTCCGTCTAGGACAGGTGTGTCCAAAATAAAGACCATCCTGATGCATCCTACATACTATGTGAATATTTATTTGTTTCGGTTTGCATGTTGACTGACTAAGAAAAGTAAATATAGAGAAAAAACCAAAGAGTGAGGTAGGATAGAAAATTTACCCAGTTCTAAAAAATCCCGGTATTTGAAAATGACCCGAAACTGTGACAAATGTATTTCAAAGGAGTGAGTCAAATATCATTTTTTATGTCAAAACTGACCAAACTACGCGGGTCTGATTCTCATCGAATGTGAGATACGTAGGCAAACCTCATTTATTCCGACCCCCATTTTCAGAAAAATCCAAAAAAAAAAAAAAATTCCTTCTTTAGAAATCTTTCCTTAGAAAATGAAAAAAAAAGAGAGAGCAAGTTTTCTTTAAATTAAAAAAAAGTAGTTTCTTTCTGTCACACTTCCTTTTTACGCTACCGCACCCCACGAAGAGATGTAGTAAAGGGAGTTTTTCCAATTAAAGGACAATCGAAATGGGATTTATTATTAAGAGTTGGAGTCGCCACTTGAGAGATTTATGGTGTCCCAAGTCACCGGGTTGAATCCCGAATCGAGGAAAAAAATGACTCCTTATTACAGTCTACGAATCAGAAATCCGGGTAAGGAATTCTGTTAACCCGGGAGAAGGTGTTAGGCATTCTCGAGTTCCGTGGTTCTAGCACGGTCGCTCAACTGTCATATTCGGCTTATTTATCTGATTTTAATACATGTTCTAACTTATATGCCTTTTATTAATAATTTGCTTTTATTTTTATTTTAATAAGAATTGCAACGTCGTAAAAATGCGTTTCGAACCACGTCACACCAGTGCACCCGTGATTGTCAATAAATTTTGACTTCGTTGAGATTGGGATTTGGGTCACATAAATGTGCACCCATGTTTAAGAATGTAATATTATTAAAATACACGCCTAAAATAACTATGTGTTATTATCTTTTGGGAAGGCCGTGAAATTCGCTAAACGGCTCGTCCCGAATACTAAGTATTTTTGCATTAAGTAATTAATGAGGGCCCCGCAATTGTATATTTGATTTGGTGAGGCTCCTCTCATTTTTATTATTAAAAGGCCATCCTAAAGCAAACTATAATTTTCTACTTTAATTTTTATCTCTAAAAGACCAATTAATTCGTAAATATAAATTCGAGCCTCAAATTCAAGTCCGAATTCAAACAAAAGGGGAAAACCCTTTTAGCTTGAACCCGCTACCTAATTCGAAACCCAATTTTATATTTGTCAATTAATTCCCCATCTTCCTATGTAATTTTAGAGTTACTTAAAATAAATTTGGGCTTACAATTGGCCCAATTCTTATAATACCTTAACAACTATATTTGGGCCCAAGGCTGGCCCAACGTGCATTTGGCCCAACTTGAATTAAAAACTTCAGATATCTTGGGCGGTTTAATGTCGAAAATAAACTAAATTATACAAAGGTGCGACTACTAATTTTTAAATGAAAAATTGGACTATTGACCATTTTAATTTCGATATTTCAAATTGTTAGCACTTCTGAGTGGAGCATCATTACTCATGAGTTAACAGCAAAATAATTTACACATATATTGAAGCTTTAAGCTTAATTAAATGGCCTAAAAAAACGTTCACCAGTTTTAAAATGAACATCAACTAAAGCTTATACACTAATTTTAATTTTTTTTGTAAGCGATTAGCACAAAATCAGAATACACTACATTAGAATACTATTCTAAAATCAGAGTTATCAGTCTAATTTGAATGTTCATTAATATAAAAAAAATTCCAAAACTATGATGGAATCATAAAACTAAAGCTACTGATAGAACTATTATTCAAGTACAAAAATCCAATAGTCCAAATAGTTACTAATTATACAGTCTAGGATCTACATTTATCCAAATCAACATCAAGCTACACTAATAATTCTATATTATTCAATATCCAATAAAAATGGTAATACAAATAGGAGCAACTTGTTTCAATTCAACAATTACATGAGCTCAGGTTCGAACATGTACCTGTGGATCAGATTTTAACAGGAAGAGAAGAAGTTAGCACAGCAGCAGCAGATTCAATAGCAAATTAAACCAGCAACTCAGGAAAATTTCAAAACAAACCAGCTGATTAACCACAAAATTGTTCGAACACACTCCAAAGGCTGTCAAAGATTGATCCAGGACATACAACACTTTTTCAGCAATTAAAACGACCAAAGACTCATTCCATGAACACTAATAACTTCTGAAATTTCGAATAGCTAAGTATAGAACAGAAACTAGCAATTGAACTATTTTTTTTATCTAAAAATCAATGTAACAGTGAACCTTTTTTTTGGTTTTTTTTTACTGATTTTTATATTGTTTTTGGATTTTTTGAGGGTTTGAATTTCAAATCAAATCTGAAATTGAAGGGGAAAAGATTTTTGGGGGGGAATTTTGAGGCTGAAAACTTCTGATTTTTCCAGGGTTTTTCTAACTTTTTTTGTCCTCCCTTCTCTACTGATTTCCAGCCCTTAAATGACATCCATTTAGTGCACAATCCATTACAAATCCACCATCCAATTATCTTTCAATTGTTAATACACCATTATACTAGTGCCCTTTTATTTTAATCAGTTAGTGCCCTTTTTTAGTCCTTAAAATCAGCAATAAGTGTCATTCCCACTAAGGAATATTTTCACTTAGCTAATAGCAACCTTTAGTTTAATTACTAGGTAATTTAATTCCCAAAATACCCTTTAAACTATCCCTGATTTATTCTACCCTTCAGCTATAACCAATTCCCTAAGTTTTGAATTGAAATTCAATTAAAATGCAACCTTATCAATACTATCTAATTAACAATATTATACCAAAAACGAATTCAAACTTATGTCAGATTCAAACTCAAACCAATTCAAACAGTAGGATTAAACAGCAGGCTTCAATTCAATTCACGAAACAAGACAAAATCTTTGTGAACTTTTATAGAAATGGACTAACACAAACCTAAATTAAATCCAAACAAGAACAAATGAAACATTGTAACTACACTGGACTCAAATGCGACAAAAATGATAGACAACATAGATGAAACAATTTGAACCAAATACCAAACAATTACAGGAGTAATCATGGCTTTATAGCAGGCCTTATTGACACTGACTTTTACAATCAAACTAGCGAACAAATATATTTAATCAATTCAGTATATGCCAACCAACCACATGAGATAAACTGGACCAGAAAAAGGTCCGAAAGAGAAAAGAGTAGTAAATCGACAAAGATAATAAAAATCAAACAAAATATAACAAACTTAAAACAAATAAACAATGACGAAAAATAGAACAGAAAAAGAAAGGAAAATACCTCCAAATCAGAAACCAAACGAACTTCAATCAATTGAAGTCTGGACTCGAGCTTTTGAGACTAAAACAGACCTTAATCGAGTGATCTTGACTAAGAACACTTGACTAAGGTCAGTTGCGACCTCAAATTCTTTGGTTTTTCTAGGGCTTGTTTGTTCGATTTAAGATTCGACAGGCTTGGCCAAGATTCGAACAAAACTGATATGGGTTTAAGGGCTAGGGTGGTCTGATGGTCAACTGGTGTTGATTTGGGAAGGTTTAGGGTTGGCGCCACCACCAAGAATTTTTAGGGCGGCGCTAGGGTTCATCCCTTCAAATGAATATTCGAAGGGTTTTGGTGTTATTCAAGGGTAGGAGAGTTCGGATTTGGGATGAGGAAGGTGAGGGGAACCTAGGGTGTAAATTTGGTGGCCATCGGAGGTGATGCCACCGGTTACGGCGGAGGGACTGATGGTTTTTTGGATATTCGAAGGGTTGGGCTAGGATTCGAAGGAAAGTGAAGGTGGCATGGATATGGGGAGGTTGAGGTGAATGGACGGTGTAAATTTGGGAAGGGTTGGACCACCGGAACCGCCGTGAGGCAATTTCCGGTGGGCGGAGTATGGTGGTTGGGGGCGGAGGAAGCTGGTCCCGTCTCTGAACGTTAGAGACGGAGGGGGGTTTGGATTGGGGGGCTGGGGAGTGTTTGGAAATATATACGAGATGGGGGGAATGAATCCAGGCTGTTAGATCAATTAAGATCAACGGCCAGGATTATTTGACTTAACCAAATGGCGTTGCTTAGGAGATGATGGGGGCGAATGGGTTTGGGGAATGGGTCGAGTTGGTGAGGCGGGTTGGGGAGATGGGATGAGGGTCGTTGGATTGATTTGGATTGAACGGCTGAGATTGGTTGACTTGAAACGATGTCGTTTCTTCGATGGTGGGGCTGAACTGGACCGTTTGATCAAGCGAGATCAACGATCCAGATTTATTTGCCCAAAACAACGACGTTTTTTGGTTAGCTGCAGATGGACCGGGTGAGGTTTGTGCTTGGGCCTGGATTAGGCATTTATTTGGGCCTGATTTAATATTTCTAACTAGTCCAGCTCCGGTTTTAATCCTATTTTTGTTTTTTTTCCTTTTCTTTTGTTTTCCTAATAAAACAATTCTAAAATAAATAATAATTCAAATTAAGTATACTAATTAATTCATAATGACAATCAACACACACAATTAAAATAAAATCACACAATTTGACATTAAATGCTAGAAATGCAAAGTACATTATTTTTGTGGATTTTTCATTTTTGTAAAACAACAAACTTACTTAATTAATAAAAAAAAATGTATAGTTAAATCCTAAATGTAAATGAACATATTTTTGTATTTTTATTAATTTAAACAAATAAAATACATGCATAAACACAAATAATTATGAAAAATCAACGAAATGCACAGAATAAAATAGAGAATTTTTTTTGTCTTGATTTTGTGGGAGTAATTCATGTGAGGAAAAAATCACGTGCTCACAGCTGCCCCTCGTTGCCCATAAACACGAAGAGTTTTTGTGCAAAGATAAAGTGAGTGGATACGAGCGATTTTTACCCGTTTGAGTACTCTGTATGAAGCATTTTTGAAAGATTTGACCGAACTTTTGCTTCAAAAGGTCTCCTACATATCCATGGTTAAAAGGGAATCAGGTCGATGTAGTTCGGAAATTTTGATAGCTGGGACTACCATGGGACTGCAATTTGCTGTTGCTGTTGCTGCATGCTGTTACTACTGCTTACCGACCTCCTTATTACACCGTGCTAAAAGAAAACAAGAAGCTAGACTAAACTAGGAATTATAAAATCTTATCTATCTTCAAACTTGCTCTTGTAGTCTTCCTTCTGATTTCTGCGGCGGAATTTATGCTGGGGGAATTTTGTTGTGACCCTTCGCATTACTGCCTTCTAACTTCAACTCTACATGCATTCCTCTGTTCTACAGGCGGGCTCCTGACTCCAACAACAACTTTTTTTAAAAAATCAAATCGCCTCTCCTCTCTTCAGGTGGGCTCCTGACTTCATCAACAACTTTGAAAATAAAATGCATTTGGCA
>MU708475.1:64056-80057 GCA_026770625.1 Nicotiana glauca
CACTTCTCAGTTCACCACGCCCAAACTTATCCGCAAACTCAGGCACCCTGGTGTGCACCCACTCCCCAAAATACCTATCATACCCAAAATACATACCTACCTCCTAGAACTTACAGAAATCCCAGTGGAATCGGTTTCTGACCCAACCCTGCTGTTAAGAATGATAGGTTGCTAAAGAAGAATACTTTCACTCCGTTAGGAGAATCTTATACCAGCCTGTTTCACAGATTGAGGCAGCTTGGAATGTTAAACCCAATTGAACCAAAAATACCAAACCCTCCCCCAAGGAACCTGGACCATTCAGTAAATTGTGAATATTGCTCAGGAGCGCCAGGACATGACACAGAGAAGTGTTGGCATCTCAAAACTGCCATTTAGGAACTTATTGATACCAGGAGAATTGAAGTGCAGGCTCCAGAAACTCCCAATATCACGCAGAATCCATTACTAACTCATCATGAGACTCACATGATTGAGTTAGTGCAGAAGGGAGGCTACAAGAAGCCGTCGCAAGCTGTGATGATGATTAAGGCAAGTGAGAATAAAGCGAATGAGGAATTGATTGGTGGGAAGGCATTGGCCGTAGTGGAACAGACAATCAGTGAACCAGTGATGATAGTGAAACCAGAACCTGTTAAAGTGACAATACCAGGAGCAGTTGTTAAGCCTGTGTTGGTTGTAAAAGGCGCTCGCACAAAATCGGTTATCATTAAACCGGTGACTCAGTTGCCAGTGGTTAGTGAAAAAGTTGTTCCGTGGAATTATGACCGGGTGACTGTGATGTACAGAGGAAAAGAAGTCAAAGAAGAAGTGTGCGAAACTCATGGGTTGACTAGATCAGGGAGATGCTTTGCCCCTGAAGAATTGAGAAAGATTAAAACAGCTAAAAACAATCCGGCACAGGTGAAGAAAGTTGTTACCGAAGAAGAAGCTGAAGAATTTTTGAAAAAAATGAAGGCACAAGACTATTCAATCGTGGAACAATTAAGGAAAACCCCGGCTTAGATCTCGTTACTGTATTTATTAATCCATTCAGGTGAATACCGCCTGACGCTGATGAAGATTCTAAATGAAGCCCATGTGCCAGACAAAATCAGTATGAATCATCTTGAGAAGATTGCAAATAAAATTTTCGAGATTAACAGGGTAACGTTTTCTGATGGCGATTGCCACTGGAAAGAACCGAGCATAATAGAGCCCTTTACCTCACAGTGAAGTGTGAAGATTCCGTGGTGACTCGGGTGTTAATTGATAATGGGTCTAGTGAAAATATTTGCCCTCTCTCTACCCTAGAAAAGTTGAAAGTTGACAGTGAAAGAATCTATAAAAATAGTATATGTGTACGGGGATTTTATGGCGGAGGGAAAGACACAGTGGGGGATATTGTGCTGGAATTAACAATAGGACCTGTGGAATTTACTATGGAGTTTCAAGTGCTCGATCTTGTTGTTTCATACAATCTTTTATTGCGACGGCCCTGGATTCATGCCGCAAAGGCAGTGCTGTCTACTTTGCATCAAATGGTCTAATTTGAATGGGATCGGCAAGAGGTTGTGGTCCATGGGGAGAGCAATTCTTGTAATGCTATTACACCCTTCGAAGAAGTTGAAGATGACAAAGGTCCATGGGTGTACCAAGTCTTGGACACAGTGCCAGTTGCTAAAGTCCTGGAAGGGGGGTGTGTTCCTAGACCAAAGGTAGCAGCTGCATCTGTCATGGTAGTGTCAGAGATGATGAGTAATGGATTCTTGCCTGGAAAGGGTTTGGGTGCTTCACTGTAGGGAATCATACAGCCAGTGTCTCTTCCTGGAAATCTGGACACTTTTGGGTTAGGTTTCAAACCCACTGCTGCTGACATAAGGAGAGCCAAAAAGATGAAGAAGAGAGTGTGGACCCTTCCAAAACCTATTCCTTGCCTTTCCCGTTCTTTTGTCCGGTCTGGTACTAAAAGGCACCCAGCAACAGCAATGCCCAATTCTGTTGTGATAGAACCCGACAAGGAGATGATCGAAAGTTTCGAAAGGTTGTTCGATGAAGTGAATATGGTGGAAGCAGGAGAAGGTCCAAGTAAAATTGATGTGCAGCTCGTGGGGTCTCAGGCCAAGCTTAATAACTGGGAAGCTACTCCTCTTCCTACTCGGAAGGAGTCGTGGTAGTTAGTTTTTGATTTTCCTTTGAGTATTAAATCTGGATTATTTCCAAGATTGTAATTCGGATTGCTATGTTCCGTCCATTTGGATGAGTTAAACCTTATTATCTTACAATTTTAATGAAATGCAATTTCCTTTACTCTTCATTTCTGATAGCCTTTATTTTTATTTTTCTTTTCTTTCTTGTACAGTCCCTTTTATGCTGGTTTCAATGATGTGTCATGCATGAGGAGTTTCTGGCCTAGTCTTGATAATCAATGTAAAATAGTAAAAGTTGAGTGTGATGATGAGATAGAATATGATGACGAGAAAGCCTTAGAAGAAATCAGTAAAGAAATAAGTCAATTTGAGGAAAAACCCAAACCTAATTTGAATGACACAGAGGCAATCAATCTGGGGGATCAGGAGAATGTTCGGGAAATAAAAATAAGTGTCCATTTGGAATCCTCACTCAGGGAGGAGATAATTAAAGTATTGTTTGAGTACAAAGATGTTTTTGCATGGTCATATGACGATATGCCAGGTCTAAGTACCGATTTGGTGGTTCACAAATTGCCCACTTATTCAGAATGCCCTCCTGTCAATCAGAAGCTGAGAAAATTTAAAAGGGATATCAGTATGAAAATCAAAGAAGAGGTCACCAAGCAGTTTGATGCGAAGGTCATACGGGTTACCCGATATCCTACCTGGTTAGCTAATGTTGTGCCTGTACCAAAGAAGGATGGAAAGACCAGAGTGTGTGTTGATTACCGTGATCTCAATAAGGCGAGTCCAAAAGACAACTTCCCACTGCCAAACATCCATATATTGATTGACAATTGTGCCAAACATGAGATTGGTTCTTTTGTGGATTGTTATGCGGACTATCACCATATTTTGATGGATGAGGAAGATGCTGAAAAGACGGCATTCATCACACCTTGGGAACTTATTGTTATAGGGTCCTGCCATTTGGATTGAAGAACACAGGGGAAACATACATGAGGGCGATGACCACCATATTCCATGATATGATACATCGGAAAATTGAAGTATACATAGATGATGTGATAATAAAGTCGAGAAAGCAATGTGACCATGTTAAAGACCTGAGGAAGTTTTTTCTGAGGCTCCGTAGTTACAATCTCAAGCTCAATCCAGCAAAGTGTGCATTTGGGGTCCCGTCAGGGAAGTTGTTGGGATTTGTGGTAACTCGATGTGGTATTGAACTAGACCTGTCCAAAATTAAAGCCATCCAGGAGTTACCACCGCCAAAGAGCAAGAAAGAAGTGATGAGTTTGCTCGGCAGGCTGAATTATGTCAGCAGGTTCATTGCTCAACTTACAACAACTTACGAGCCTATCTTTAAGCTGCTATAGAAAAATGCTGCAGTTAGATGGACAGATGAATGTCAGGCAGCATTTGATAAGATTAAGGAGTATTTGGCCAGTCCACCTGTGTTGGTTCCGCTAGAACCAGGAAGACCCTTGATCCTTTATCTGACAGTTTTGGATAACTCTTTTGGCTGTGTACTGGGGCAGCATGATGTCACAGGAAAGAAAGAACAAGCAATTTACTACCTCAGCAAGAACTTCACATCTTATGAGGTAAAGTACACGCAACTTGAGAGAACGTGCTGTGCTTTAACCTGGGTTGCGCAGAAATTGAAACTTTACTTGTCATCATATACTTTGTATCTCATCTCACGGCTGGATCCATTGAAGTACATTTTTCAGAAGCCCATGCCCACAGGGAGGCTCGCAAAGTGGCAAATCTTGTTCACGGAATTTGATATTGTTTACGTGACTCGTACTGCGATGAAAGCACAAGCAGTGGCTGATCATTTAGCCGAGAATCCAGTTGATGATGAATATGAACCTTTGAAAACATACTTTCCTGATGAGGAGACAATGCATATTGAGGAATCAGAACTAGACAAAAAACCAGGGTGGAAGTTGTTCTTTGATGGGGCTGCCAATGCCAAAGGTTGGAATAGGAGCGGTACTTATTTCTGAGATTGGGCAGCACTACCTTGTTACAGCTCAGCTTCACTTTTACTGCACCAATAACATGGCTGAATACGAGGCATGTATCTTGGGTTTAAGGTTGGCTATAGACATGGGTGTCCAGGAGATCTTGGTCATGGGCGACTCGGATCTTTTGGTACACCAGATTCAGGGAGAATGGGAGACACGAGACTTAAAGCTCATACCGTACCGGCAATGTTTGCATGAACTTTGTCAACGGTTTCAGTCAATAGATTTCAGGCACATTCCAAGGATTCATAATGAAGTTGCTGACACTTTGGCCACTTTGGCATCGATGTTGCATCATCCAGATAAGGCATACGTGGACCTATTACAGATTCGGGTTCGAGATCAGCATGCCTATTGTAACATGGTTGAGGAAGAGCTTGATGGAGAGCTGCGGTTTCATGTTATCAAAGAATACCTCAGAATGGGAGTATATCCGGAACAGGCCACAGGGGACCAAAAGAGAGCCATTAGATGCTTATCAAGCGGATTTTTTTTAGTGGAGGAGTGTTGTACAAAAGAACTCCAGATCTTGGTTTATTGAGGTGCATGGATGCTACACATGCTACAGCTATTATGACTGAGGTACATGCAGGAGTTTGTGGACCTCATATGAGTGGATATATACTGGCCAAGAAGATTCTTCGAGCAGGATATTATTGGCTCACTATGGAATGAGATTGTATCAGTTTCGTACGCAAGTGTCATCAGTGTCAAATACATGGAGATTTGATTCATTCTCCTCCATCTGAGTTGCACACAATGTCGGCACCATGGCCCTTCGTTTCTTGGGGGATGGATGTCATTGGGCCAATCGAGCCAGCAACATCTAATGGGCACAAGTTTATTTTAGTATCCATTGATTATTTCACTAAGTGGGTTGAGGCAAAAACTTTTAGATCAGTGACCAAGAAGGCGGTGGTCGATTTTGTGCATTCAAATATCATTTGTCGATTCGGAATTCCGAAGGTGATTATCATAGATAATGGTGCCAATCTCAACAGTCATTTGATGGCAGAAACATGTCAGCAGTTTAAGATCACGCACTGTAATTCTACCCCATATCGTCCTAAGGTAAATGGAGCAGTCGAGGCAGCTAACAAGAACATCAAGAAGATACTTCGGAAAATGGTGGAAGGATCCAGGCAATGGCATGAGAAGTTACCTTTTGCTCTGTTAGGCTATCGCACTACTATTCGCACTTCAGTAGGAGCAACTCCTTATTTATTGGTGTACGGTACGGAGGCAGTAATACCTGCAGAAGTTGAAATACCATCCCTTCGGATTATTGCTGAAGCAGAAATTGATGATGATGAGTGGGTCAAAGCCCGTTTGGAATAATTGAATTTGATTGATAAAAAGAGATTGGCAGCAGTATGTCACGGACAGTTATACCAATAGAGAATGGCAAGAGCATATAACAAGAAACTGCGTCCGCAGAAGTTTGAAGTAGGGCAATTGGTGTTGAGGCGTATCTTACCTCATTGGGCTGAAGCAAAAGGAAAATTCGCCCCCAACTGGCAGGGGCCGTTTGTTGTAACCCGAGTGTTGTCCAATGGTGCATTGTATCTAATAGATATGGAAGGGAAATGTGTAGAAATGGCTATCAACTCTGATGCAGTCAAGAGATATTATGTATGATTTCTTTATCTTTATGTACCTAATTGTATTTGGCATATTTTGAGATTAAAATGATGAAGGCATTTTGCTCTGCTATCCAAACACTTTATCCTTTGTTATCACTTTGAGCCTTATTATATTTTCTTTCGTGTCCCTCTTTCGGAATCAACAACAAAACTCAAGAACCCGAGCAGGAAATTAAAGGGAGAAACAAGAAAAGAAAAGAAAAGAAAAGAAAAGAAAAGAAAAGAAAAAAAAGAAAAGAAAAGAAAAATAAAAGAAAAGAAAAGAAAAGAAAAGAAAAAAGAAAAAAAAAGAAAAAAGAAATGAAAAAGAAAGAAAAGAATAATGAAAGAAAGAAAAACATCGCAACAAGGAAGCTATTTTATGACCTGAACTACGTTTGACTTGATCCCGAAAGGGTACGTAGGCAGCCTCTATGAGGTTCAGTCACAACAAAAGAAAAATTCAAGAATCCCCAAGAAGGAAACTGGGGCAGAAGTTGTAGTTGTTACGAGAAATATGTTTTTGAAAGTTGTAACTTTGAACCCACGTTGAATTATTTTGAGCCTTTATACCCTTCTTTCTAAAACCCATCCAAAAGCCACATTACGGTCCAAAGAAAGACCTTCTGATCAATTTTAAGAAATGTTAATACGAGCAGGTAAAGTGATTTATGTTGGGGACAACACTCTGGGTCCAGAAGGAAAATGATGAAAATGAGATAGTCTTATTGGTGAAAACCCTCACGGGCACCGTAAGGCGAAGTGAGTTGAGAGAAATAAAAATGAGAGTGTCTTATTGGTAAAACCCTCACGGATACCGTAAGGCGAAGTGAGTTTTGAGAAATATAAAAAATGAGAGAGTCTTATTGGTGAAAACCTCCATGGGCACCGTAAGGCGAAAGTGAGTTTTTCAGATGGGCAAATAAAAGAAGTCTGTGGTTGAAAGGTGATCGAAACATGGCAAAACAAGTAAGGTTCAAGTTTTGGCGACAGATGGGTTGCAAAAGTATGAAATAGCAAATATGGCTATTAAAAGTTTATTGGTGAGACAGACTAGGCTGGTTAATCGAATATGCATAGCACGATCAATAGAACCAGCCTTTCCGCTCAGATAAGTCCTATCCTTTTTCTCTTCATTACAACTCATTCGTTTTTAGAGTCTTTCTATCCTCAACTTTCTAGGTTATTGCATTTCATTCTCTTGAAGTCTGTCTACAAAATGTTTCAGTGTCAATTCTACTCAAAAACAAAAGAGGGATATCAAAGCTAACTACCAGCTTCCCAGTTGTATGGCACAACAAGGTAGGGACATATCAAAAGAAAGTAAAGCATGAAGGACCAATAAAAATCCGACCAGTGGAGTAATCAGATAATTGTGAGGGAGAAGCAAAATCAGAAACACAAAACAGCAATACAGGGTAAAACATTTGGGATAATTGAAAATCAGACAAGAAGTCGAGGCATTTCAAAGCAAGTCAGAGCAAAGTCGGAAGCAGGAACATGGCCAACAAGAATGCCAGCAGCTAACCACCATTTTATATTAACTAATCTTTCTTTGATTAAACAGGGGCAGAAAATTTTCTTCGTATCGTATGTTTGTTGCAAGCAGGATCCCACCTGGAGAACAAGGGAATCCGTTTCAAAATCAGCAAGCAGGAGCCCACCTGGAGAACAAGGGAATCAATTTCAAAGTTCAGCAATCAGGAGCCCACCTGGAGAACAAGGGAATACATTTCATGTTTCAGCAGTCAAGCATCCACCTGGAACACAAGGGAAGTATAATGCAAGTTTTATCTTTCAAGTTTAATATTTGGTAACATAACGCGCCCAGTTATCAAACTGGGGCAGAAAATTTTCTTCGTCTTGTGTGTTTATTGTAGGCAGGAACCCACCTGGATAATAAGGGAATATCTTTTCCAAAAAATCAACAAGCAGGAGCCCACCTGATAACAAGGGAATATCTTTTCAAAACACAGCAAGCAGGAGCCCACCTAAAGAATAAGGGAGTATCTTTCAAGTTCAGCAAGCAGGAGCCCACCTGGAGAACAAGGGAATCCATTTTAAGTTTCAGCAGTCAGGCACCCACCTGGAAAACAAGGGAAGTACAATCCAAATTTTAGCGTTTAAATTTAATATCTGATAACATGATGTTCCCAGTCACCAAACTGGGGCAAAAATTTCTTTGTTTGTTTATTTTGTTGCAAGCAGGAGCCCACCTGGAAAACAAGGAAATACTTTTCAAAAATCAGCAAGTAGGATCTCACCTGGATAATAAGGGAATACTTTTAAAAAATCAGCAAGCAGGAGCCCACCTGGAGAACAAGAAAATATCTTTTCAAAATTAGCAATCAGGAGCCCACCTGGAGAATAAGGGAATACGTTTCAAATTCAGAAGTCAGGCACCCACCTGGAGAATAAGGGAAGTACAATTCAACTTTAACCGTTAGTTTTAATATTTGATAATATATTGTACCCAGTTACCAAACTGGGGCAGAAATTTTTCTTCGTTTTTGTCTGTTTTATTGCAATTAGGAGCCCACCTGGAGAACAAGGGAATCCATTTCAAAAGTTCAGCAATCAGGAGCCCACCTGGAGAATAAGGGAATCTATTTCAAAGCATCGTAATCAGGAGCCCACCTGGAGAACAAGGGAATACTTTCCAAGCTTCGCAGTCAGGAGCTCACCTGGAGAACAAGGGAATACCTTTTCAAGCATCGTAAGCCGGAGCCCACCTGAAGAATGAAGACACCTATTTCAAATTGCAACAACCAAGCATCATCAAGAGGAATGGCAAAACATCGCCAAGGCAATAACAAGAATTTCATTGGAAGAACACAAAATACAAGTTCAAAGCAACACAAGAGCAAGTTTGAAGACATAGATAGGATCTTTTGTAAATTCATAGATCATAGCTTAGGCTAGCCTCTTTTGTTTTACCATGGTGTAATAAGGAGGTCAGCGAGCAGTAGCAGTAGCAATCGCAGTGAGATCACAGCTCCTGGTAGTCCCAGCTACCAGACACTCCTAAACTATACTAACATGATTCCTATTTAGCCAGGGATATGTAGGCAACCTCTGAAGCAGGGTGCGGTCAACTCTTTCAAAATGCTTCACACGGAATTGGCGAACGGGCAAAAATCGCTCATTTCCGCTCACTTGTCTTTGCACGAAAGCTCTTAATGTTTTCGAGCAAAGAGGGACAGCTGTGAGCACATGATTTTTGCCTTAAGCAAATTATTACAAAAAGTTTCAAATAAAATGATTTTACAATTTTTGAGGATTTTATTGAATTCGGTGTTAATTGGTTGCATGATAATTCATATAAAAAATAAAAAAATATGTATTTGCACTAAGGATATAATTTCATATTTTAGGATCAATTAGGGATTAGTTTGTTTTAGAACAAAACATGAAAAATCACAAAATAGTTCACTTTTGCATTTAGTTGTTTTAATTGTGAATTTGTCGTAAAATAGGTTTTAAATAATTTTAGAATTTAATTAGCTTAGCTTTGGAATATTAGGACTTTATTTTAAATTTTTTTGCACATTTATAAAATCAGGAAAAAATAAACAAAAATACAAAATGAAAACAAAATAGATAAACAAAAGAAATAAAATGAATTGAATAAAAGAAATTGGGATGTTGTGTTTAATTTTGAGCCCAAATACACACAGCACCAACCCAACCCAACTTTGCCCGGTCCAGCCTATTTTAAATTTACAACGACGCCGTTTTGAGCGTCAATCAATCTTCATCGTCCATTGCCCACAATCCAACGGTCCAAACTCATTTGACATAATTGATAAAAGTGTCTGAATATATTCATTAAACCCTAAAATAATTCACCCCCATCCTCGTACCTCTTCCCCTCTCTGTAAACACCGGTGTTACACCGGAAATCGTCTCCTCCGGCGGTCTACCACCAAACAGCCCCAAAAACACACCCCAAACCTCCTCTTCTCCCAAATAAAAAATATGGCCTCATCTTCCCTCAAAACCTTACCTAGATCCTCGAACAGTGATGTTTCCTTCGACGGAACCCTACCGCCGGTGAACGTCACCACTTCCAAATCACCCCAAAATTACACCCCCAGCTCCCCTCGTTCCCCTCTTTCCAACCTTGCCATTAGTTTCCTTCGAATCTCGCTGGAAAACTTCGAATCTTGATTTTTAAGTTTTCCGGCCAAGTCACTACCTCGCCCAAACTCACCCAAAATAACACCCCAACACCGCCTGAGCCTCCTCTATCCAACCCCCATACTTGCTTGCTTCAAACCTGCCTAGAACCCCTCAAATACCCATTTAAAATTTTCTGGCCAACAACCCTAATGTAAAATCCTTATGATTCAGGACCGTAAAATCCCTAATCATAGGTTTTCCTTTGAAAACATACGATTAAGGATGTTACGTGTCAGGAATCTTGGAAGGATTCAGACGATGTGGCTGGCCGGAGTCCCTATTTCAGTAAGTCATATTTCCATTCTCTAGTTTCGATTAGTTCCATTCTTTTTTTTATTAAGCGTAGTTCTAATTTCTGATTTGCTTGTGTGGAAATTCTGTCAATTGGATTAATTAGTAATACATTCCTCTTAGGTCAATTTTCATTCTGTCGTTTAGTTTGTTTTTGTCTTGTTTATCTTTAGTCAGTCAATTCATTAGTTGTAATTTAGGTATAATTAGTAATCGATTGGATTTCCGGTTTTCCTCTAATGATAATAGTTTGTTTGTAGTTTGATTAGGGATTAGTTAAGGTTTTACTAATTGATTTCATGATTAATTGTTAGTTTAGTGGTTGATTGATTAATCGTCGGTTTAATAATATTGAATTATAGAGGTATTTAGCCTGTTTGGGTATAGCCGGTTGGGTTAAATAAGGGCTAGTAATTCTGAGAAGAAGATAGGGGCATTTTGGGCATATAAAGTAGGCTAATAGTAATTACAGCATAGTTAAAGGGTAGTTTGGGCATTGAAAAAGGGTAGTTTAATTAGATTTGGTAATTTTTGAAGTGAGGTAAGGGTAGTATAGGAGTTGTAATGGTTATAGAACCTTCTAGAATGGACATTAGTGTAGATTTCAGCAAAAAGAAGTGCTTACTTGTAGTACAAGTCAGAAATAGGGGGTAAAGAATAGAAATAAAATAGGGATTAAAGAGTAAAATAAAAATCTGAAACCATACCCTAAATTTGCCTATAAATAGGCATTCATTTGCCTTGTTTCACAAGTTTGGAAGTCAAAAAATCACCCCAAAAATCCCTCTTCAAGTTTCAGATCTGATAATTCAAATCTGAAATCAAAATCCACTTCTAGTTCTTAGTTAAAACAAAAATCCAAAAAAAAAGACAAAACCAAAATGCAGTAAAAAATCAACAAAAAGTACTGTTCCATTGAACTTTTGGTTCAATTTCGAGTTTCAGTGTTTGCTTTGGTCTTATAGCTTGATTTCAATTTGCTGAAGTTATTCCGCGATTCATTGGGTCCAGCTCTGGATTAATTCAAGTTCGATTGGGTCAATTTCGGTTGTTTAGTATTGCTGTTGGTTTTCTACAATTTCCTGGGTCTAGTGTGAAGTTGTTTTCGGTTCAAATTACTTTTGTTTGGCTGGTTGTTGCTGTTTGAGATTGTTGCACTGTTGCATTGCTGTTACGGATCTCATTTTTTCCATCTTACTTGCAATTTCCAGGTACACATTCAGATTTGATTTGCTGTAGCTTTTGAAATGGAAATGAAATGAATTTGTTCCTCAAAAATTGCATTTGTTTGGACTGTTATACTTCATAGTCAATATAGATGTTAAATGATATGTTGTACACCATTGCTGATTTCTATATACGTAGCTCTCAGATTATATTACTTAATTGGACTGGACTGTTTTAAGGATGTTTAGAATTGTGACGCTGTAGTTATTTGCCTGTGTTAGTAATCAGTTTGTTTGGGTTTATGATGGTTTAATTGTATCTTCACAATAGCTGTAGTAAATTCAATTGAAGGAAACATTTCTAATTTGTAATAAGGAAACTGTGTAGCTCTTGTTGTTTAGGACTCATATCACTAGTTAAAGGTCTGATTCAATTATGCAGTAGAAACAAGTTCAATAATAGGTGCAAATTTAGTAGTTAGTTCCATTTGATTCATTGGGTTAAAAATTGATAGTAGAATTTCAGTCCAGGCTTGTAGTTTGATTATCTAAGTGTAGAAGCACTTAAGAAACTCATCAATCGGTCTTGAGTAATATCTGATTTGTGATTTTTTTTGTGAAAGAGAATCTAAACGCCATTTGTTGGGATTCGATTTTGGCCTGGCCTTGGCTGTCCTGTACACACGCTGGGTTCAATCACCATTTCAGCCCCAGGTGGCCTGATTCCGCTCATCAGTTTGGGCCGGATGCAGGCCCAATGCTGCAAGCACAATGTGTTTTGAGGCATGAAGCTAGAATAAAAATGGGGCCTGACCGTTGGCTATTTCATTGGGCCAGCAATTTGGGCTCACAGTCCAAGAGGTCAATTCAAGATTTAGCAATAACATAAGTTTGGGTTTTGAGTTAGGTAGCGGGCGCAAATTAGAAGATTCTTCCTTTTGTTTGAGCCCGGACTTGAACTTGTAACCCGAATTCTAATGATAATTAATTAGGACCTTTTCTTTTCTTTTAGAGACAAAATAATAAAAAATAGAAAATATAGTCGCTTTTAGGCTTACCCTTTAAAATAAAATGAGACGAGCCTCGCCCAACAATATACAAAAGGCGGGGCCCTCAATAATTGTTATATGAAAATACTTAGAAACTCGGGAGGACCGTTTAGCGAATTTCACGGTCTTCCCCAAAGATAATAAGCGCGTTGTTGCTTTAGACGCATATTTTAATAATATTACCTTCCTAAATACGGGTGCACATTTATGTGACCAAAATCTAAATCTCAACGAAGTCGAGATGTGTCAAAAGCCATGGGTGCGCTAGTGCGACGTGGTTCGAGATACGTTTTCACGACGTTGCAATTCTTATTAAAAATAAATATATATAAAAAAGCGGGTTACTAATAAAAGGCACATAATTTAAAACATGTTTTGAAATCAGATAAAATCAAATCCAACAGTTAAGCGACCGTGCTAGAACCACGGAATCTGGGAATGCCTAACACCTTCTCCCGGGTTAACAGAATTCCTTACTCGGATTTCTGGTTCGCGGACTGTTAACAGAGTCATAATTTCCTCGGTTCGCGATTCAAACGGTGACTTGGGACACCATTAATCTCCCAAGTGGCGACTCTGAATTGTAACAATAAATCCCGTTCCGATTGTCCTTTAATTGGAAAAACTCCTTTACACCCTTACGAGTGTAGTGAAAAAGGAGGTGTGACACCAACTCAATGCCTCGCCGACTGACGATGAATCCTAGTTTCCCGATGGAACACCAAATGCATATTTGGCCGGGTTGAGCTTAATGTCGTACCTTCGAAGTCTTTGGAAAAACTTCCTTAGGTCTACTATGTGGTCTTCCTGATGCTTGGATTTTATGATCACATCATCTACGTACACCTCAATCTCTTTGTGTATCATGTCATGAAACACAGTAGTCATTGCTCTCATGTACGTTACCCCAGCGTTCTTCAAGCCGAACGGCATTACCCGATACCTCTACGACGTAATGAAAGACGTATTTTCCGCATCTTCTTCATCCATCAGGATCTGATGATACCCAACATAGCAATCCACAAATGACCCGATCTCATGTCCGACACAATTATCGATCAAAATATGAATGTTGGGTAATGGAAAGTTATCCTTTGGGCTCGCCCTGTTCAGACTACGGTAATCGACACATACCCTAATCTTCCCATCTTTCTTCGACACTGGCACCTTATTAGCCAACCAATCAGGATATCGAGTGACCCGAATAACCTTTGCCTGCAGCTGCTTGGTTACTTCTTCTTTAATCTTCACACTCATGTCTGTCTTGAACTTCCTTAATTTCTGCTTAACGGGAGGGCATGCCGGGTCAGGGGGCAATTTGTGAACCACTAGATCAGTGCTTAAACCCGGCATGTCATCATACGACCATGCAAAAACATCTTTGAATTCAATGAGTGCTTTGATTAGTTCCTCCCTGATGTTCGGCTCCATGTGGATGCTTATTTTGGTTTCCCTGACATCGTCTGCATTCCCTAAATTGACAGCTTCAGTGTCATTCAAATTGGGCTTGGGTTTCTCTTCGAACTGGCTTAATTCTCTATTTATTTCTTCAAAGGCTTCATCCTCATCGTATTCCGATTCATCATTATAATCAACCTCTTCTACAATTAGTTCGGAATCAGATTGATTTTTAGACTAGGTTGAAGATCCGTTGTGCATGCCAAGTCATTAGAACCAGCATAAAGAGAACTTTTCAGAAAGAGAAAAGAAGAAAATAGAATTAAAACAAAATAAAGAGAGAAAATTTTCACTTTATTAAAATGTGGGATAACAGAGTTTCACACTTTTGCCAAATGCAAAAATAAAACAAAAACTGGATTACAACTCTGGAATAATCCCGAAAATAAGAAAGAAAAATCCAGAGCCTACTACCAAGACTCCCTCTAGGTAGGAAGAGGAGTAGCCGTCCAATTGTTGATATTGGCCCTAGGCCCCACAAATTGTATATCTACCCTACTGGACCCTTCTCCAGCTTCTATCACGCTGACTTCGGCGAACAGCCTTTCGAAACCCTGATTCAAATCTCCATCTGACCCAATCAGTGGTCCGACAACCTTGTGCTACCTGCTTGACAAAGGATCTGGAGAGACGCAGGACCGACTTGGGAAGAACCCAACCTCTCTTTTTCAACTTTCAAGCCTGCCTTACATCTGCTGCTATAGGCTTGAATCCAAGCCCAAAAGTATCAAGATTCTTGGGCAAAGAAACTGGCTGGACAATACCCTGCAGATCAACCCCCAAACCTTTTCCTGGTACAAACCCGTTATTTAACATTTTCGAAGCTATCATGAAAGTGGCCGCTGCGATTCTGGGAAGTGGAAGGTCCTTGCCTTCAGAATTTCTGTCCACTGAGAATGCATCAAAAATCTTGTAAACCCATGGACCTTTGTCGTCATCATTTTCTATGAATGGAACAATGGCATCACCCACAATGCTTGTACCGTTATCCCCGTGCACCACTATCTCCTGCCTGTCCCACTCAAATTTTACCATCTCCTGCAGTGTAGAAGGCACTGCTTTGGCGGCATGGATCCAGGGTCGCCCCAATAGAAGATCGTATGATACTGCCACGTCTACCATTTGGAATTCCATGGTAAATTCCACTGGACCAATGTTCAATTCCAGTATGATATCCCCTATCGTGTCAGTACCACCCCCATCAAAACCTCGGACACAGACGATGTTCCTGTGAATCCAGTCTTGATCAACCTTCAGCTTGTTCAGAGTAGTCAATGTACAGATGTTGGCGCTTGACCCATTATCAATCAATACTCGGGTGACCACCGAGTCTTCGCATTTTACGATCAAATAGAGGGCTTTGTTGTGTTCTGTACCCTCTACCGGTAATTCATCATCAGAAAACATCACTCGGTTTACCTCGAAGATTTTGTGCACTATCCTCTCCAAGTGGTTTACAGAGATTTTATCCAGAACATGGGCCTCGTTCAGGATTTTCATCAATGCCTGGCAATGGTCGCTGGAATGGATCAACAAAGACAACAACGAAATCTGTGCTGGAGTCTTTCTTAACTGCTCCACAATGGAGTAGTCCTGGGCCTTCATTTTCTTCAAAAACTCCTCCGCCTCTTCCTCTGTCACGGGTTTCTTTATCACCCCTGGGTTGGACCTTCTTAACTCTACGGGAGCAAAACACCTTCCAGAACGAGTTAACCCCTGGGCATCGTATATTTCTTCCACACCCTCCTTGCCCTTGTGCATTACCATCGCTTTGTTGTAGCTCCATGGTACGACTTTCTCGCTGATTATCAGCATCTGCATTACTGGCCTGATAACAACTGGCTTTATGCATGCTGGCTTGCTTGGTACCCCTCGCACCGTTACTTTGATCGGCTCTGGATTCTTTGCAACAACAGGCAAACTCTTCCCCACCACCACCACTGGTTTGACATCTACCTTCTCCAACTGTACCACCTCTTTTCCACTGGTCGACGTTTCTTTTGGGCTGGCACGGATCATCATTACTGTCTGTGAGGGTTTCTTTAGCTCCCCTCCTTCGTGCACAAGT
>MU708478.1:13901-42781 GCA_026770625.1 Nicotiana glauca
AAACTCACAAATCACAAGCTAAGGGATACATAAGAGGCTCTGACTCAAGAATATCTATACAAAGGAGAAAATACTGGAAGAACTATACTTATTACAGAAAAGCTGGAAAGGGACTCCTCGGTCTACGGACGTAGCAGATATACCTTGAAGTCTCTACCAATACGCCTCCTTCCAAGGCTGACAGAATTGAACAGGAGTACCTGTATCTGCACAACAAAAATGTGCAAAAGAGTAGTATGAGCACACCACGGCGGTGCCCAGTAAGTACCAAGACTAACCTCGGTGGGGTAGTGAGGAGGAACAGTCAAGGCACTTACCGGTCGATAAACAGTATAATCATAGGAACAAAGGTAATGACATATGAATATGCAAAGAATGCGTGAACGACTAAAAATGCTACAATTCACAATTAGGGATAAATACAGCAATTAACAACAAGAATATAATAAACGATGATACAAAACGATGGCATAATCACAACCCAAATCCTAAGGCGACAACACAGCAAGAAAAGAAAACAAGTCAATAATTTATATCGTACAATGATGTTCACAGAAGGTCTTATCCCACTCTTTCCACAATTTCACCAAGTCTCGGACGAACCACAACTCGCGAAGAAACAACATCGACAATCTAACAAATGGGCATCCTGTGTCCCATCAATCTCATGGTCATATCGACAACTAACTGGCTAACTAGGGGCACTCTGGCACTCTCCCAATATAATGGATAAGCGAGGCGTACCTCCACCCTTAGAAAAATTAGGAGGAATTCACCTCTAATAGGAGTGCTCAGCTACGTGCATGCTTATGCAAATGTTTCTAACAAAATTTTACCAACCAACAAACATGAAAAGGAGGACGGACAGCACGTACGATGTTCCCTCACAACTCCCAAGCGGTAACATTCATACAAGTAAACAATCCACAATCACAATAGAAACAAATAGGAATGCCTCAACAGGCCGTCACAATTCTATAAAATCAATCTCTGACATAGCCCACCTTATTTCGCCACGTGTGCAATAAATAATATAATAGGCACCGCCTTATTTCACCACACGTGCATAAAAATGTCCCACCTTATTCCGCCACATGCGCAACCCACATATAAGCATATAACATATCCCGCCTTATTACGCTGCATGTGCAAAATATCAATAATAACAATAGCACGACAAAGACCTCGTGCAACCTTTCAACAACAATCACACGGTAGAAACCTCGTGCATCACAGTATCAAAAACCGCACGGCAGAAACCTCGTGCATCACAATATCAACAACCGCACGGCAGAAACCTCGTGCATCAGAATAGCAGCAATTTAATAGGGTAGAAATCTGACAAGAATGATAAATGCAGCAGTGTAATAAGGCAAATCAACGAAACAATAATAACTACCAGGATAAAACAGAAACACAGGGTAAACACCACTCAATCTCAAATATCAATGAGGGTCTCCCAGGATACCGTCCTGTAGCCCTCTCCTCAACTGTCCAATGGATCTTTCGGGATACCGTCCCGTAGTCCCAAAATAAAAGTGCAGACGGATCTCCCCGGATACCATCTCGTAGTCCCAAAATAAAAGTGCAGGGGGATCTCTCGGGATACCATCCCGTAGTCCCAAAATAAAAGTGCAATCACAGCCAGAAACAAACCAAAGGATAAATATGAAAAACGGAGTAGCAGATAGAACTAGCCTAGCATGCTTCACGTAGTACGATTAAACAACTTAGCAATTAGGCAATTATATCAGGTAGACATGCTTTCCTAGTCTAACACAAGTAATATGCTTCAAGTAATATAAAGCAAGTAAGAAAGAAAGTTAAATGTTAACAACTTAAGTAAAACAGGATTTTCATCAATCGGCTCAAGTACAACTTCATATTCGGTGATTACAAGGATCTAAAAGCCTAAAGGATCAATTTACCAGAAATAAATCCGAACACGCACTCGTAACCTTGCGTGCAAGGAATACAATCCGCATAGAAGACTCAAATCCTAAGGGGAAGTCCCCCACACAAGGTTAGGCAAGATACTTACCTCGAACCGGCTAACATCAACTAGCAAACACGATCTTGCCACGCATTCTCGACTCCAAATGGCCCAAATCTAGTCAATTAAATCACACATTGTAAATAATATTGCAAACAACTGATTCCACTATAAAATTTAGAGAGGCGCAAAAATAGATAAAATGACCAAAATGCCCCTCATGCCAACGTCTCGGAATTGAATAATTTTTCACATTTTCAGAACCCTCATACTCTCACAAGTCCAACCATATAAAAATCTCCCAAATCAGAGGTCAAATGCCCATTCAAATCACAATAACTATGTCTAAGAAGTTTCATCCAATTTTCCACAATTTTGACCTGGAATTCGAATTTTAATGGTGGATTTAACTAGATATTGATAGAAAACAACTAAATGAGGTTAAAGAAAGAAACATTACCCACTAATCTTCTCTTCAAAATCCACCCAAAATCGCCTTCTCCCGAGCTCTCAATTGATTTTCCAACTTTTGAAATAAACCCTCGGATTATTCTATTTCATACCAGTGATTTCTGCTTTTGCGGTAAGCGGTCCCGTTTTTGCGGAAAACCAACCGCTTCTGTGGTTTCTCTCCATTAGTCGATCAATCGCTTCTGCGGTCCTCCAATCGCAGAAGCGAGTTCGCTTCTGCGGAACTTACACCGCTTCTGCGGTTCCCAAGCCAACACCCACTTTTTGCTCTTGCGATTACCAAGCCGCTTCTGCGGTTCCCAAGCCGCAGAAGCGGAAATACCAGAAAGCCTGCTGCAATTTTCTTCTAACTTCAAAATTTACCTATTGAGCATCCGAAACACACCCGAGGCCCCCGGGACCTCAACCAATCACACACACAAGTCATATAACCTAACACGGACTCGCTCGAAGTCCCAAATCACATAAAACAACATCGAAACGACGAATCAAAACCAAAAATCAAGCTTATGAACTTCCAAATCTTGAAATAATGAATCTTATGCCGAAACCTATCAATTCAACTCGAAATGGCGCCAAATTTTGCAGACAAGTCCAAAATGACATAACGGAGCCGTTCTAACTCTCGGAATTGCATTCCAACCCTGATATCCCAAAAGTCAACTATGGGTCAAACTTCTTCATTTTCCAACTTTAAATTTTGCCAAAATGCCTCAACTTACTCTACGGACCTCCAAATCTGAATCCGGGCATGCACCTAAGTCCAAAATCACAATAGGAAGCTGTTGAGATCATCCACATTCAATTCTGGGGTCGTTTACCCAAAAATCCAATTCCGGTCAACTTTTCACCTTTTAACTTCCAAAACAAGGTTTCTTCTATACGTTTGACTCTAAACCATCTGAAATCCGAATTCCAATATGCACGCAAGTCGATACTCATATTCCGAAGCTGTTCCAGACCTTATGCCGCCAAACGGGGCTTGATTTCTCAAAACGACCGATCGGGTCGTTACAGGGAATAGGGAATTTATCTTTGATAGTCATTTCATTCAAACTCCTGTAATCCGCACAAAGCCTCCAACTACTATCCTTCTTCCTAACCAATACTACAGGAGATGCATATGGACTGGTACTATGCTGTATTACACCTTGATCAAGCATTTCCTGTACCAACTTTTCAATTATATCCTTCTTGATTCTAGGATATCTGTAAGGTCTCTTATTAACAGGATTAGAGCCTTCCTTAAGAGGTATTCTGTGATCATAAGATCCCCTATGAGGTGGTAAAGTAGTAGGCAATTCAAAGATACATGCATACATGCATACTGTTTAATAAGAGCTGTTAAGTCTGGCAAGGGATCAGCTCTTGGTGTGGCTTATATACTGTGGCAATAAGTGTCCTCATCTCTACTGGCTACTAAGGACATCATGAAAAATTGTGCATCTGCTCCTTCTTTTCTTACCAAACTTTTAGCTTTAGCATCCTTAAGTTGATCATTTGCACCCCTAAGAACATGCTTCTTTCCTTGATACATGAATTCAATGGTTCTCTTTTTGAAATCAAACAGTATCCTTCCCAAGGTATTCAACCATTGCACACCCAAAACAATGTCTATATTCCCCAATGGTAATAATAACAAGTCAGAGGAAAAAGTGGTATCTTGTAGCAACCACTGCAAGTCTTTACAAACTGAAGCAGTCTGCACTTTTCTACCATCTGCTACACTGACATATTGTTTCTGAATAGAGCAAGCTTTGCAGCCTAATCTTGAAGCTACTTCCTCATCAATGAAATTGTGAGTACTCCCAGTATCTATCAACACTTGTAAAGGCCTCTTCTCATGGTATCCTATAACTCTAATAGTCTGATAACCTACTGCACCTGTGAATGCTTGTAAAGATATGGCCATGAACTCATTTGAATCCACCAGTAATTCTTGTGTCATATCTTCTCGTTCATCTGCTTCCAACTCTTCATCTTCTGTCACCTACACCAAATATAGTTGTTTGTTACCTTTACACTTGTGACCTGGTACATACTTATAATCACAGAAAAAACATAATCCTTTCGACCTTCTCTCATCCATTTCAGCTGTGCTTAATCTCCTACCAGGAATTCTAGTGTTCTTAGTAAGGGTAGGTTCAAAAGGCTTTTCGTTAGTGGAGTTTGGTAATAGGTTCTTTTGGTTATACTGGAGTTTATTATGATTAGGGGTAGGTAATAGGCCAGTGTTGGTTCTCAAAACAGGCTTGAGACCCCAAGATTGAACTTGAGCCTCAAACACCTCCTTTTGCAATCTTGCAATTCTGTAGGCCTGTAGTAATGTTCTAGGTGATTGAATTCTCACAGCTTTATTCAATTTTTGGTTTAAGGCCACATAAAAACAACTAATTGCATTTTCAATAGACAAATTAACCTTAGTCAACAACCTATCAAATTCTGTTTGATAGTCCTTAACACTACCAATTTGTTGCAAATTTTTTAAAGCCTCCATATGATCTTCAAATCCTTCCCCAAACCGTTCATTTAAAGCTAATACATATTCAGTCCACATAGGTTCTAACACTGAATTCCTAGACTTTACATATGATCTATGCCAAGCAATAGCTTTTCTATCAAAATAAATAGAAGCTATCTTAACCCTCTGGTCAAATGCTACCTCATCCATGGAGAAAAATTGATCGACTTTATACAACCAATTCTTCAAATCATGACCAGAAAATTGAGAAACTTTAAGTATAGAGTATCGAGTAAAAAAATTACCATTAACAGTTGCACCTTGATGAACATCTCGGATCCTTCCTTCTTGTTGAATCTCCATAGAACCAGCTCGACCATTAGAAGATTCCGCTCTAACTTGTTCCTTTTCATTCCCTTTCTGATTCATAGCTCCCATATACTCTTTTAATTCCAACAATTCCTAGTCAGTATGTACAATATGCTCGTTTATAATCATCATTCCATCCATCAACTTATGCAATTGGGCATTAATGGTTGTCAGTTTGTCATCCAATTCTTCAACAGACTTCTCTAAATTTTTGCTGCGCATCATGACTGGGGCTGCCAAGAACGTAAGACTCTAATACTAAATGATAAAATGTAGTAGAATGCAGAGGAAAATAGTCAATCTAGGATCTTAAGCTCGAAGAAGGTGATGTCTATATTCAACATTTGCGAGAGTATAGCTCAAGAGAGAAGAATTTAGAGAGAATAGAGTGTATTAACTTTCCAAAGTATCCAACAATTACAATTGATTTAACTATATATGCTCAGCTGGAGATTCTAGAAATATAACTTGTAAACTAATTTTTAACTAACTATAACTGTTGTAACTAACTTTGCCACATCAGCTGCCAACTCAGATTTCAGTTATAGCTTTAACTGCTAAGCTGCTTCTTCTTTTGCCTTCTTCTTCTACTGCTTCATTATTATTCTTTAACTTGTATCACATCGTCTACTCAAACTTATTTTTTCTTGAACATGTAAGATTCAATAACCTATAAAAAGTATTTTGTTATTTTTTTTTTGAAATTTGCAATATACTTGTCTATTATTTTGTGAAAATATACTTGTATGAGTTTCAACATTTCAATTCATATTCTCTAGTAGTTAATTACACACTGAAAAATTAAGAAAAGATTCTTTTGAGGTTTATGTCACACTTTTTTTTACACACCACCCCCGGAAGGATAGTATATAAGGGAGTTTTTCCAATTTAAGTGATATTATTCGAAATGAGATTATTTAATGATCGGAGTCGCCACTTGGGATAGGTTTGTTTCTGGTGTCCCAAGTCACCAGTTTATTTTCAATCCCAAATCGAGGAAAATTTCGACTTTCCAAGTGAAGTCTGCGAACCATAAATTCTGACTAAGGAATTCTATTAACTCGGGGGAAGGTGTTAGGCACCCCCGAATTCCGTGGTTCTAGCACGGTCGCTTAAACTATTATAATTGGCTTATTATTTGATTTTAATACATGTTCAAACCTATGGTATAATTTTAATTTATTAACCGCTTTTGATTAATTTTAAGGAAGATTGAACGTCGTATAAAATGTGTCTTTGGATCGAGTTACATGAAATGTACCCGCAATCTAAAATATATTTTATTCAACGTTTTAGGATTTAGATTTGGGTCACATGAAATTCACACCCGAGTTTAAGAAGGTAATATTATTAAAAGACGCGCCTAAAGAAACTAACACGTTGTTAACTTTGCGGGAGGCCATGTAAATTTGCTAAATGGCACGTCCCGAGTTCCAAGGATTTAAAAAAAATAATTAAAGAGGGCCATGCAATTTGTGATTTTATTTGGCGTGACGCACCTCAATTCTATTTTTAAAGGATATTCAAACTAAAGCTCGGAGGGCCATAAACTATGAGTTATCTAATTATGGCTCACCTCAAATTATTTAAAAGAAAATAATCATCTAATACTAAATGTTACTGGAGATTTTATTCAGACCAACATAAACTCACATGATAGAGGATTAATTATTTTAAATAAGGGCGGGGGGGAGGGGAGTTCAAATGAACCAATAGCCCAACAAAAGGAAGTGGTCCAAGTCTCATTTGGAAGAGACAATCTCCATTGGGCAAAAAGGTGAGCCCAAATTGAAACCAAGCGGTCTCAAACAAGGGATGAGGTCCCTAGTTCGATCCTGTGAACCACCATAGGAGGTCGTTCTCTTGCATTTCAATTTCTTTAAACCAATCAAAACTGAAAGGAAATAGTGGTCACGAACATTTAAAGCATATTTTAGGCGATTGTGTACTCCACCGTTTTTGATAATCCAACTATGCAGATTTTAAGCAATTCAGGCCAAATTAGTGGACATTTGCATAAGAATCCTGACCTTAGTTAAATTCCCTCTTTATTGCACACAATCAGCGAAACAACCTTAATAATTATATATACTCCTAACTTGCACCATAGTAATTCTACATATATCTTGACCTTAAGTCATTGCCCAAACCATTTCAAACCCAAATACCTGTAAACTAACTAATAACCTAAAAAAAATCATCCATGGTTTTTGCAAGGTGAAATGTTGCATAATTCCCAAACAAACAGATATAAAACCAAGTGCAGAGCTCAACTTCAAGATGACCTAGACCTTTTCCTTTCTCTTTTACATGGTATTACACTAATCATCACTTAAAAGATAAATAGCAAGGCAAGAGAAGAGTTAATACAACCTACTCTAGCTAACATGGACGACTAAGAAGCTAACTAATGATTCAATTTAGATAGATTTCCATCATGTTTGTGACAATCCAAATCCAAATACAATAACATAAGTTTTCTCATCTCAAACCTGCATCTAACTATAAGATGCTGGACAAAGAAATAAATTCCCACCAAGTTTAAATTACCTACAGCCTTCAGAAGAGTAATACAAGACATCAAGTGAAGTGTAGTGCATCATACAATTCAGAATAGTATGATTAAAACAGAAAGGAGAACTAAACTATGAGCAACAGAAAGACACATTAACACTAGATTCCAAAACTCCAGATTTCTATTCAACTTCAAGCCAAGCTTTACATTGGGTAGAACTGAGAAAATATGTACCTGAGAGTGAAACAAAGAAAGAAAATGAGAGACCAATTGAGTAAGGCAGCAGTCAATAGCAACAGCACAACCCCAAGTTCAGGAACTGAACTTTTAGAATATGAAGCGAATAAAATAGTGATTTCAACACAGCTCAACCCAAAACTTTCCAAAAATTAACCTCAAACCATTTTAGATCTATGTGAATCAGAAGACTGCTTAAGAAAATTCAAAATAAGCCTCGAGCAAAACCTTAAATCAGACTTTGGAGACTATGTTTCAAGCCATTTCTTACTCGGATGGAAAAATCATTTCAGAAGCTAAGAGGAAAAGCAAAACTTCTAAAAAAATCTAATGAAACAGTGATTTTTCTTTTTTTTTTCAGCCACCTGCAGTTTTTCTGGATTTTTTTAGCTCTTGAAATCTCTCAATTTTGTATAATTCTTAGCTCTTTATTGGGGCTCTAAAATCTGACTTCTAAGGCAAGGAAGTAATGCCTTTATAGGCAAGTAAGTAGGGCATCTCTGCAGATTTTATTTTGCACTTTAGCCCCCACCCCTTAATTTCATTTTTTGCCAAATAGTCCCTCACTTTCTGACTTGCTACCCAAGTTATGCTACCTAAAAGCCTGAAATTGAAATTAGAACCCCACACTAGAAGCTTCTAGGGACTTCCTATTCTGTTACTGCAAGATTCCCTAACTTAAACTACCAAAATTACCCCCAATTATCCCTGTATTTACCCCTGAACCCCTCTATTATTATTTCAGGAACCCATATGGTTATGGGTTGTGAGTTCAATGGACTCTAATGGTTCAAATAAACTTGGGCTCAAATTCAAACCAAACCCAAACCTCCTAGAGTGGGGTCTAAGCTAATCTCAAAGCCCAAGCAACCAAGGTGACCCAAATCCAAATCAGGAGTCCAGTGCATGTGAAAAGAAAAACTTAAGTAAATTCAGAAAATTAAAACTAAGCTAATTAATTATCACAAACAAGCAGGTAACTAACTGAGCTATTAAAATAACCTAATTAAATTAAACTAAGTAGGCTAAACTAACAAGAAGAATAAAAAACCTAACATTAATGAAAATTCAACAAGCCAAGGACAAACAATTCAAATCATCAGAGAAATGGTCAAGTTTTAAACAGAGAAAAGGAGAAGAAAATGAGATAAATAAAAGAAAAGATGAACCAAAAACCAAAAATGGAAATAAAAATAGATAGAAACTTACCTATTCACACTCGAACTTGACTGACCTTCCAAATTAAACCGCGAGATAATGTCAATCAACTGTTCTTTGTCAAGACAGGCAAATAACATTATTCTGCAATAAAATTGGGCCTAAAACTCGTGAATACTAGAGAGGAAACCTTGCATGTTTAGGTTCCAGATTGAACTCTTAGGGCTTGAACTTCGGATTCAATATTCGAGGATATCGAGGGGTATTCGAGGGAAGAGGACGATGGATTTGGGATGAGGGAGATCTGGTGGTCCATTGGTGTTAGTTTGGGGTTGGTTGGGACTGTGCCGCCACCGGAGAAAACAAAGGCGGCGGCTAGGGTTTTGAAGTTGTGAGGGATTTCGGTGGGATTTGAGGGAAAATGATGGTGGCATGGGTATGAGGGAGATGAGAGGAAGCTCTGGTGTGAGTTTGGTCAAGATTGGAGACTCGCTGCCGCCGTAGGCGATTTTCGGCGACGGCAGACGGCGGAGATGACGAGGGAGTCTAAGGGTTGTGAGAGAGACGAGTTCGGGGGGGGGGGGAGCATTTGGACATTAATATATTAAAACAACCTAGCTTCCTAGCCGTCTGATCAAGAAACCTCGACAGCTGGCATTAAACCTTAGCTAAATGGGGTCGTTTCAATTAAAGGGGGGATCAGATCGGGCACTGACGCGGGTTTGGGCCGAATCCAAGGGTGATTTGGATGGGTTTTTGGGGTTTTTGCTGAGCTTGATTTGGGCCAGCCCAAATTTGGGCATTTTTATTTGAAGACTCACTTTCTTTTAATTTTCTTTTCTTTTCCTTTTTAAATTAAAACTAAAAATCTAAATTAACTCTTAAAAAAACTAAATTAACCTCCCCAATTATATTAATATCTAATTAATAATCAACTCAATTGATTAAACCAATTTAAAGGAAAACTAAATAAAATTCGAGGCTAAAATTAAACAAAGCAAATAAATCAATTTGTTTTTGTGATTTTTTGTATTCTTGCAAAATCCTAATTACTAATTAATGTAAAATATGTAAGAATTAAATCCTAAATGCAAGTGCAATGCGTATTTTTGTATTTTTATGAATTATGCTAAATTAAAAATGCACACAGAAATGCAAATAAACATAAAAATTATGCAATTAAATCCTAAAAATCAAATAATTAAAAGAAAAATCCTAAATCTAAGAATTCTGTAGGAGTAGTTCATGCGAGGCAAAAAATCACATGCTCACAGCTGCCCCTCTTTGCTCGAAGACACGAAGGATTTTCGGGCAAAGGTAAATGAGCAATTATGAGGGATTTTTGCCCGCTTGGCACTCCATGAGAAGCATTTTTGAAAAGTGCCTGACTGAACCCTGCTTCAGAGGTTGCCTACATATCCTTGGCTATAAAGGAATCAGGTCAGTGTAGTTCTGGAAGTTTCGGTAGCTGGAACTACCGGAAAGCTGTGATTTCACTGCTGTTGCTGCTGCTACTGCTTGCTAACCTCCTTATTACACCAAAAAGAAAATCAAAGCTAAGCTAGCTATGCCTATAAACTACGAGTTACAAGATTCTTATCTATAAATCTCTTAAAGCTTGATCTTGAGTCTTAGCTAATTTTGCTATGGACCCCGATCTGAATTTTGATGCTCACAAGCTGTAGGTGCTGGTTCTTTCTTCAGCATTGGATCAAAGCGGGACATGTGAAGCTTGTGACTTCGATCAAATTTTGAGCAGTCCACGTCCTTCTCCATTTCAAACACTTTGATTTCACTTCTTTTTTGTTCTTTTCTTCTTTTCCTTTATTTTGGATTGAGACTCATTCTTTCGGTCATCTCGAATCCCATGCCTTGAGGTAAAACCTGTTCGGACACCAAAAACAAACGAGCGACATTTTCTGCCCCAGTTTTCACTAGGAAAATTTCATGAGTTATTTGAAACACAAAATCTAAACTACTTTTTCATTGAAAGCAATAAAAATCAGGATTGTGTATCCTTGGGAATGAAGCCTTGAATTGGGAGGAATACCAGGTTATGCTGAAAAATGACCGAGTTATGCCGGAAAAGAAAATGGTCCTCGGGTTATGCCAAGTAGGTCCACGTGTTATGCCGGGATAAAAGAAAAAGGTTCCTTGGGTTATGCCAGGGAGGTCCACGGGTTATGCCGGGATTGAAAGAAAAAAGTCTCCTTAGGTTATGCCAGGGAGGTACACGGGTTATGCCGGGATTAAAAGAAAAAAGGCTCCTTGGGTTATGCCAGGGAGATCTGCGGGTTATGCCGGGATAAGAAAGAAAAAAGGCTCCTTGGGTTATGCCAGGGAGATCCGCGGTTTATGCCGGGATAAGAAAGAAAAAAGGCTCCTTGGGTTATGCCAGGTAGATCTGCGGGTTATGCCGGGATAAGAAAGAAAAAAGCTCCTTGGGTTATGACATGGAGATCCGGGGGTTATGCCGGGATAAGAAAGAAAAAAGGCTCCTTGGGTTATGCCAGGGAGATTCGTGGGTTATGCCAGGATAAGAAGGAAAAAAGGCTCCTTGGGTTATGCTAGGGAGATCCGCGGGTTATGCCGGGGTAAGAAAGAAAAAAGGCTCCTTGGGTTATGCCAAGGAGATCCGCGGGTTATGCCGGGATAAGAAAGAAAAAAGGCTCCTTGGGTTATGCCATGGAGGTCCACGGGTTATGCCGGGATAAGAAAGAAAAAAGGCTCCTTGGGTTATGCCAGGGAGGTCCACGGGTTATGCCAGGATATCTAGGGAATAAGGCCCTATGCTACCATGGTTTTGGATTTTTTTAAGTAGAAAATGCAAGAAAGAATTTGGGGGAAACTTCCCGTTTTGGTCTGTTCCCTGCTGCAAAGCTGTTTCAGCGCTTGCGCATTTCTTTTCCTTTTTGGTTGCAACTAGTTTTTGCACGGTTGCTTGGATTGCACCTGTTTCAAATTTTCAACAAAGAACAATTGTTAGTTTGAAATGGTGGTTGGTTTTGTGGCCTTGATAGTCTCAATTGTTGATCCCGACCCAGCTTCTGTTGAGAACCTCTGATGCTTTCTGGTTTTGAAGATTAATTTCTCTCTCAAACTGAAGGGCTCAACTTTTAAATTTTTCATGACAACTCGCCCGCGTGGGGCTTATTCCCTTTCACTTTATTCTGCCTTTAAGACCTTTGTCCTTGAGTTTCTTTTCCTTTTCAATAACTTTGCTTTCAGAGCATCAACCATCATGGCCAGTGGGGATCGGCTTGATGCACCCGCTGAGACTGGGCACTTTTTTTTAGTTTTTGTTAGGCAGAGCCTTGTAAACCAGTCTTGCCACTTTTTCTTTGTATTAGTTTCGGGAGCAGAGTTAGACCAAAAGGTATTTAAGGAAAAAGAAAACAAAAGTCAAGAGAATGAATTTAAAGAGAAGCGTCCCTTTCGGGGAGAAAAGAAGGACTTATCTGGGGTGCATGCAGGCTTCAAATAGACATGACATGCTTCTTGGACTGGACGCCCAACCCGCACAAAATTTCCCAACTTCTCATTAACTCATTGACCCGTGTTTCAAAAGGCTCCTTGCCAGGACTCTTTCAGTGGTGGGAGATGTCTTCTTTTCGACCGACGGCGCCCTTTGCGGGTTTTCGCCAATCGATCTCTCTCATTTCTCTTCTCACCATCACCCGATAGTGCTCTTTACAAGTTTTCACTAAACGGACTCTCTCATTTTTAGTTTCTCTGCTCACAGTCTCCTTATGGTGCCCGTAGTTTTTCACCAATAGGACTCTCTCATTTTATTTCTCTTAGTTTGATTGCATCAGATTCTAACAATGGTGTTTTCCGATTCCAACGCCTTTGCCAATTGATCAGAAGGACTTGGACAAGGTTTGAGTAAAAAGAATCTGGATGGAATTACAACTTTGGAACCATTCTAGTGGGCTCATTACCGAGCCATTATATCATCTGCCCCAGTTTCACTTTTTAGGGGAATTGAGATTTTTGTTTTGGTGTGACTAACCCCAGAGAGAGGCTGCCTACGTATCCTTTCAGAATCAAGTCAGACATAGTTCAGGGAATTTTTTTTTGTTTTCTTGTTTTTGTTGTTGTTTTTTTATTTTTTTTGTTTTCTTTTTCTTTCTTCTCTTTTTTTGCCATCATTTTTTCAGTCATTTTTTCATTTTTTCCATTTTTTTTCAATAGTACTTTCGGGTTCCAAAGAGGGTAATCAAGGAAGAGTAACCGACTCAAAGGGTTTACGAAAGATTGATAGTGTTTGGATAGCAAGAATGAAAGCCTTCGTCATCCCAGGTGAACAAAGTCATTGCTGCAAAAGGCTAGACATAGTACCTTTTTACTGCGTTTGCATTCATAGATGCTTCGGGAACATATCCTTTGATATCGCCCAGATACAATGCTCCTCTCGGTAATATCTTTCTGATGATGTATGGGCCCTTCCAATTAGGAGCAAATTTTCCTTTTGCTACCTAGTGATGAGGAAGAATGCAACTTAACACAAGTTGTCCCACTTAGAAATTCCTGGGCCGCATTTTCTTGTTATAAGCACGGAACATTCTTTGTTGGTACAACTGCCCATAGCAGACTGCAGCCATCCGCTTTTCATTAATTAAGTTTAGCTATTCCAGACGAGTCTTGACCCACTCACTGTCTTCAATCTCGGCTTCAACGATGATTCGGAGAGATGGGATTTCCACCTCCACAGGTATTACGGCCTCAGTTCTGTAGACCAAAAGGTATGGGGTTGCTCCTACCGATGTGCACACCATGGTGCGATATCCCAGTAATACGAAAGGCAACTTTTCATGCCATTGCCTGGAGCTTTGAATCATCTTTCTCAAAATCTTCTTGATGTTCTTGTTTGCTGCTTCAACATCACCATTGGTTTTGGGCCGGTAAGGAGTAGAGTTCCTATGCATTATTTTGAATTGTTCGCATATCTCTCCCATCAGACGACTATTCAAGTTTGCAGCATTATCTGTGATAATAGTTGCAGGAATGCCAAAATGGCAAATAAGATTGGAGTGCACAAAATCTACCACAACTTTCTTAGTGACCGATTTCAGAGTGATGGCTTCAACCCACTTTGTGAAGTAGTCAATAGCAACCGGTATGAATCTGTGCCCATTTGAGGCTTTTGGTTCGATCGACCCTATGACTTCCATGACCCAAGCGACAAATGGTCAAGGTGCTGACATGGGATGTAGTTATGTGGGAGGTGCATAAATCAAATCACTGTGCACCTGACACTGTTGGCACTTTTGTACAAAGCTGAAACAGTCCTTTCCCATGGTTATCCAGTAATAGCCTGCTCGAAGGATTTTCTTTGCTAAAACATACCCATTCATGTGGGGTCCGTCTAATCCCCAACAGAGTCGCCAGAGCTGTCACACCTCTTTTTTCACTACACCTCCGGAAGAGGGTATAATATAGGGAGTTATTTCCAACTTGAAGTGACAATCGAAATGGGATTATATTATCAAAAAAAAGTTCAGAGTCACCACTTGGGAGATTTATGGTGTCCCAAGTCACCGGTTTAAATCCCGAATCGAGGAAAAGGTTTGACTGTGTTTATGTCTGCGAACACAAAAATCCGGGTAAGGACTTCTGTTAACCCGAAAAAAGGTGTTAGGCATTTTCGAGTTTTGTGGTTCTAGAACGATCATTTTGCTCATACTTGGCTCAATCAAATTGTTTAATTACTGATTTTGGAACCTATGTGTATTTACTTCTTTCACCGCTTTTAAATTAAAAAAATTATCTTGAAACGGGTCACGCGTACGTGTACCCATTTGTTTGGTGCGTCAAAAATCATGTCACGCAAACGTGTCCACAATTAATAACGCTTTATTATTATCAAGAAAATTTGGCCGAAGTTGTACGAACGCATACTCCAGTTTTGTTTTTAGGAATCGTAATCATGTCACGCGAACGTGTCCACAACCGCGATGGTATATTAAACGGGCCTAAAACAAACTACGAATATTCAAATTATTTCCCAAAAAACTACTTTGAGATTACGAGATATGATCTTGAACTAATATATGCAAGCTCAGCTCTGTCGCACTTAAGCTGAAGGAAAGAATATTTTCCATTCCTTGGAGTTACTTGCAAATGAAATTCAGACTAATAGCAACACACACCCATCAAAAGAAGGATCACTACGAATCAATTCAAAGTGCCATCTTAATTAGTTAATTAATAAATGGCAAAATTTATGATCTTTTTTATATCAAACAATAATCATATTACGTATTAATTCTTGAATTCTATAGCAGACCCACAGAACCCGATTCAGAGAACAATACAACATACTCCACATTTCGTTAAGACCCACAAAAACATGCCATAATTAAACCAAATAGCAACGAAACTAAATTGAAAGACAAACAAAAAAACACAAATATCCCAGCATTTTCCAACTGGGTATACAAAAATATATTATTCAAAATGTCCAGAATAAAAAGATGAAATATATTAGAAAAAATGACCTTGTAGATTGAAAGCTGATTCACTGAGATCTTCACCTAAACTTGTCTAGCAACAACTAAGCATGAACTGAACCAACGATTGGACCTCAACGACGCTACTAACCTCGAACAGAACCTTGTGCCAGCGAACTCGACGGGCGAAATTCTATGCACCTAAGCAGGAACTTCGCTGGAAGACTAGCCGGATTCTGCCGAAATTTGAACAAAAAATACTGAGATGAACCAGACACGTTTTTCGGTGAGTCTAGTCTAGAAACGAGACGCTCCTTTTCAAAATAAAAGAGACATCAGCGGCTGTTGTTATTGAAACAAATGAGCCGATAGGGTTGGGGTCATTTGTGTTCTCGCTGTTGGTTATTATGAGAGATGTGATGGGGTCGTGTGTTTGGTTACTGCGTTCTTATGTGTCTTAGGGTGATGAAGATGGTGAAACCATGGCTGAAGGGTGGAGTTCATGTATTTCTGCTGAAAATCAACGCCGTTCAAAGCTTTTGACCCCTTTTCTGTGTCCCCCCTTTTCAGCTCTTTAGGCATTAATTTATAGGTAGAGTCTAGGTTTAGGTGTATTTTTATGTATTTTGCCCATTAGTCCCTAGGTTTTTTTGTGTTAAGTCCTTAGGATTTTTTATTTTATTTTTTATCCCAAAGAAGAGTCTAGAAGGGTCCCTAGACTACACAATGACTTTTTTTATTTTTTAATGTTAAAAATAAGATAGAAATGCTACACAATGCCAAAGCTAATCCTAATTAATTAAACTAGACATAAAATTATTTTTGTGTTTTTAAAATTATATAAAGATAAAAATAAGGTACTATTTTTGTATTTTTTTTGAATTTATGAAAAATGCATAAACTAAAATATTTTTTTTATAATTTTCATTTTTCTTGTAATAAAATAAAGTAAAAAATCAAAACGAGTTGAAATAGCTATATTAGGCCTAAATTGAATATTTACGTGCTAAAATATAAAAAATCTTGGAGAGGGTCAAAAATCACATGTCTACAACTCTGGCGACTCTGCTGGGGATTAGAACCCAGAACTTTTGGTTCAGGGTTCAAGAATTCGAGCTTGCTTTAAGATTTTTACTTGGCTTATTTATTGTTGATATTATTGTATTTTGTGAACCTTTGTGCTAAATTCTATCTGTTTACCGCTTTAATATTGTTGAATTGTATATAATTATCTTCTTACCCCACCCCTCTGAGTCTTCTGAAAATGGTGCATACGTTCGCGTAGCCCGCTTTTTCTGTAGAAATTATACCAAATAGAGCGAGAATGGGCAAGCGACAAGGTCGGGCAGACTTTAGTGTTCCCGGTATGTCGCCCCCTCCTCGGCCCCAGTTGTTCGCTCGGGTACCCAAGTCTAGACCAAAATCCCAGGATTTAAACCTAGAAAAATACAGCTTCATGCCGGATCCCTAATAGGAGCGCTTGTTTGCATCATATGCATTTGACTTAGGGGACTCAATACAGGGGTTGGGTCCGTCTAGGACAGGTGTACCCAAAATAACAGACCATCTTGATGCATCCTACGTGCTACATGTTGCATTTCTCTAAGGGTAAAAGGGTCATTTGGCGGACCAATGAAAGTTGAGGGCAAATAAAAAATGAAAAATGAAAAAAAAAGAAAAAAAAGAAGAAAAAAGGAAAAAAGAGGGTAAAGTGTGAAAATAAAGCAAGTAGGGCTCAGTTATGTTTTTTTTGTTATGTTTTTATTAAGAAAAAGAAAAAAAAATACATGAAAAATTCAAAACAAAATTGCACTTTTGCATCATTTTTCGGAAAAAAAAAGAGAGAACGAAAATCCATTAAGATTTTGCATGTTTCATCATTTTCCAAGGAAAAGACAAAAAATATGTTTTCTCTAAGTTAGTTGTTCTTTTTAATTTTCGCCCGTATCCAATCTGCCTGAACTACGCATACCTGATTCTCGTCTCTCGGGGCGGAATACGTAGGCAACCCACATAGGGTCCAGTCTTCCTAATAAATCTTAGGTACTTGGCTTTGCGGGGTCTTAGCTAAATCTTGCACTTTTTGCCACATAGGTTAATTTTAAAAAAATAATCGCAGCCATGTCTTGCATGTGTCTGGTAGGGAATTTATTGTCTCATCTAGTGTTGGTTTGAGTTTTTTTCATACAGGTGTCGATCTACTTACCGAAGTTTGAGCGTGACAAATACCCTAGGACCACTGCATTCAGACGTTGCTTAAGGAGATTTCTTTTATTTTTATGTTTTGAGTCTGTTCTTCATTTTATGTCGTCTTTTATTTTCTAGTTTTGTACAGTAATGTCAAGTCTTTGTTATTGTATTTTCTGCTTTATATTTGAAAAAATATGTTGTAACTCAAAAATCCAAAAAAAAAAAAAATGTTGCAAATTTTCTTTAGAATACTAATTCTAGAAATGAAAAAAAATAATTTTTGAGGTTGTTTTTCCTTTAGACAACTAATATCTAGGACTTAAAATGAATTGTTTTTATGTTTTCTTTAGTATATTAGGACCAAAATTCAAAAAAAAGAAGAGAATTTTCTTTTAGTACTTCTTTAAAAGCTTTATTTAAGGTGGCAATTCCAAAATCAAAAAAGATTTTCTTTTGAGATGTTTCTTTGGGAAATTAGTGAAAAATAAAAAATTCTTTTATTTTCATTAGAACTTTAGGATATTGTACATAAAAATAATAAAAATACTTTATTTTTTATTTATCATCAGAATTTCTTCTTGGCGAAATCAAAGTTGAAATCTAAAAATATTTTGTTTTATCTTTTTTATTGCTTGTTTCGAAATCTTGCATCTGGATATCAAATGAAAATTCAAAATATTTAGATTTTCTTCTAAAAAAAACCAAAAAGAAATGAATGAAAAAATATCTTTCTCTTCTAGAGTTTTTCCTTGATAGATTATTTATTTCAAAAAGAAAAAAAAGAAAAAACATGCCCGTTAAGCTTGAACTTAGAATAGGTCTTAGAACATTAAGTCTAGAAAATTCAGGAAAAAAGAATTTGCTTCTTTTACTTCTTTTTTATATCATCAGAGTAGTCATTAAAGAAAAAAAAAGAAAATGTCAGTTGGTTTACCTTATTCCCGATCTTCCAGAACTACGCAAAGATCTGATTCAAGCGGGGTCGTGATACGTAGGCAACCTACATAAAGTTTGATAGAATTATTTTTTTATTATTAAAAGAAAAAAGAAAAAAATGGAAAAAAGAAAGAAAAATAAAAGGAAAAAAAGAGGTAGAATTGTGGGATGAGAGAAACGAGAAGGAAGAAAAGAGCAATAGTCAAAAAGAAAAAAGGTGAAAGAAAATGAGTGAGCTAGCAAGTGCTAGAAAAGCAAAGAAAAGAGAGGATTGAAATGAACAAATTGGGATGATGCCAACTGACCTTCATACCCTCGAAGTCATTCTTGAACCGTTAATTGTTGCTAGGTGCATTGCACGAAATGTGATATTTTTAGACGTTAAATGCCCTAACGCTAACATGATGACTTTATTTTGTTCCTCTTTGTTCTCCTCATTATAGCAGAAGAGTGGTTGGTTTGTGGTTCTTAAGGTAACTCGTCCGTACAACACAAGGTCAAAGGGCAACGTAGCCATGGCTAGCAAAAACTTGGGCACATGAATTGTTGACCCGTCAAGGGAGTTTGTGGAGTCGGAGTTTGATTTAAAGAGGAGGTCCAAAGGGTGAAACAACAGATAGTAGAAATATATCAGTCTTGGATCAGGGGGCATCCTCCACCTTCATTCCCCACTAACTACACTGAAAACCCTGCAACTGTCTCACCACTATCCCAAATCCAGATTCCTACTGTTGCTGATATCACCCCACAACCTTTTCACACTCTACTCGCCAAAACCACCTCATATACTGCTCCTTTGGCCACTTATACTCTTGTAGCTCCTCCACCGGCTATTTCTCCTCGATCCTCTAACGAGACTGTGTTAAAAGTCCCCGATGCCCAACACTATGCTCCAAAACCAACTTTCAAAGTCTCGGATCCATACTCTCACGCTTATCATTTTGAGGCTCCTGGTGAAATCGAAAAGCCTGGTAAGACAGTGGAGCAAGATGATATATCCAGGAAGGTGAAAATCTTAGAGCAGTCTTTACGAAACATGAAAGGGATAGGGAGCCAGATGAGTGTGGCTTACAAAGACTTATGCTTGTTTCCTGACGTCCAACTGCCTGCTGGGTTTAAGATGACAAAGTTTGATTTGTATGATGGGCACAGAGATCCTGTGGCCCATTTGAGAGGTTACTGCAGTAAGATGAGAGGCGTTGGTGGGAAAGACAAATTATTGATGGCATATTTCAGTCAGAGTCTAAGTGGGGCAGCTCTGGAGTGGTATACCCGCCAAGATGATAACAGGTGGTACACATGGAACGATATGGCTCAGGCTTTTTCCAGGCACTTTTAGCATAATATGAAAATCGTCCTGGATCGCAGGTCCCTCGCCAAGATGGAAAAGAGGCCTAATGAAAGCTTTAGGGAGTATGGGCTCAGATGGAGAGAGAAAGCTGCCAGAGTCGATCCCCCGATGAAAGAAAAGAGATGGTCGACTACTTTCTCAAGCTCAAGAACTAACTTACTTTGGGAATTTGATCACGGCTGTGGGTATGCCTTTTAACGATGTGGTAAAAATGGGAGAAATGGTAGAATATGGGCTGAAGTCGAGCAATATTGTGAGCTATTCTACTTTAAAAGCCACAACACAAGCAATTCAGAATGACACAGGAAGTAGGGGTGTGCATTCGATTTATCGATTCGATTTTGACCCTTATCGATAATTACTTAGCGATTATTGATTTGTACATATGCTTATCATTATCGTTTCAATAAGGTTTTGATTTCTATTTATCAATTTCGGGGGCTTATCGATTCGGTTATCGATTACATCAATAAGAAGTTTTGTGAGATTCCAAGGAATGTATATCGCTATAAAAGCGCCTAACTAATATGGACAAAAAGAAACTAAAATAAGACGAACAACATTTATAACATAAAAATTATGTCAACAAGCACATGCAACAAAACTAAAGTAAGGGTTCAAATGTATGCCACCAACACTCCAACGGTATAAAAAACAAAACAAAATACATCATCATGGCTAATTCTGTTTTTCATTAATTTGAACTTCATTCCTTTGATCTTTAAATATGATCATTCCTTAAATGCGATAGATGAAATAATAGGGTAAGGGACTTAGGGTAAAGGAAAGGGTATAGATTAGGAAAAATGATATTGTATAGCCGCTTTCAAAATACTAGCAGAATATATATACATTATGTATGTTATATTAATCTACACAAATAGGTAATTACTTATTTTACAAGTGTCTACAGTTTAGGGGTGTGCATTCGATTTATCGATTCGATTTTGACCCTTATCGATAATTACTTATCGATTATCGATTTGTACATATGCTTATCGTTATCGTTTCAATAAGGTTTCGATTTTTTCGATTTCGATTTCGATAACAAATAATCGATTCGATTTATCGATAAACCGATTCGAATGCACACCCCTAACAGGACGTTTATGGGTCAGAAGGAACACGGTGATGTTGCCATGGTTGTTTCAGAGTCACGGCATGGTCCAAAGGCTCCCCCTCACCAATATACCCAGCCTCAAATCCAACCCCAAACCTATCCCCGAACTCCACATAATCCACCTTAGTATTATCCTTCGAACAATGTCCGGTCATATGTCCAACCACCAGGTCACTTTCTATGGCGAGTGCTAGCACCGCATAATGCATTCTTGCCTTCACAACATTTTCGAGCAACCAACAACCCTAGAAAACAGGGACAGAGAAGAGAACAAAGGTAAAGAAATAGTTTCACGCTAATTGGGGAGTCCTACACAAGCTTATTTGAAAAGTTAAGGCATGCTTGACCTGATTGACCTGCTCCTCGGCTATACTCCAGACCCATATGAAAAAGGCTTTGATTCTACTGTACGATGCATGTAACACTCTAATGTCCAAGGGCATATCATTGAAGATTGTCGTTCTTTGAAAAGGGAAATAGAAAGAATAATTCAAGAAGGAGTAATTGTGATCAATGATAGTGACAGGGAGCATGTGAATCCCCTTGGGAACTTGCTGACTGAAGTTAATGATAATGAAGTTATTAATGGTTTTGGCAATATTGATGCGGAATCCCGTGGCTAAGATGCTGTGCTTGGTAAATGAAAAAATGGTCCATCTCTTGGCTAGCTGGAGAGGAGTATTGGTGGCTTATCTTGTTGTCATTTCTGTTGTACGGGTTATTTTCAGGGTTGTAATCCGGATATGGTCTTGTGATTCAAACCCTTCTATCCTTTTATTTTGCATAGTTTGTTTTTCGCAGTAACTCGTTTAGTGTTGTCTAGGTTCATTCCAGGGTTGTAACCCCAGTTTATTTTACTTGTTTTGATGTTCAAACTCTTTCACCATCTTTCTAATGCAATTTTCTACTTTCTGTTATTTCTAGTCATTTTTGTTTAGTTCTCTTTTCTTTTTATAATTCATTTCCCTGTCGGCTCTAGTGACGTGACATGCATGCGTAATTCTCAGCCTTGGCTCAAAAGTTAGTTGAACATAAAGAAATACTGTAGAAATACATCATGCCATATCGGTTTGAAGCCAAAGGCAAGTTTTCCCCAAGTTTACAGGGGTCGTTCATGGTACCGAGGTTGCTGTCCAATAGTGCTGGGTAATTGACAAATGTAGAAGGCAAATATGTAGATATGGTTATTAATTCTGGTGCAATCAAAAGATGTTACGTATGTTTTCCTTGGTTTGTTTAATTGTGTTGTTTGTACTTGGAATGCTTTTGAAGATTGGAATGATGAAGGCATTTTGTTCTGCTATCCAAATACTTTATCCTTTGTTACCCCTTTTGAGCCTTATTTAATTTCTTTCATACCCCTCTTTTGGAATCAGTAGCAACGTTCAGAAATGCAAGCACAAAAGATAAGTAAAGGAAAAAGAGAAAGGAGAAAAAAAAGGAAAAAGGGAGAAAAAGAGAAGAAAACAACAACAAAAAGAAAAAAAAGAAAAGAAAAAAAAAGAAAAAAAAACAACAAACAAAGAAGAGAAAAGAAAAAGAAAAAGAAAGAAAAATCACAACAAACAAATCAATTTCTATCATGAACTACGTTAGACCTGATTCCTTTTAAGGATACGTAGGCAGCCTCACGGTTCGGTCCAATCAAAGTAAAAATCCAAAAGTCCCCAAGCAAAGAAACTGGGATAGAAGTTGTGGTTATGTAAAAGATCTGATTCCAAAAGTTGTAAGTTTGAGCGCATTCAAGTTGTTCTGAGCCTTCGTGATACCCTTTCTTTCTAACCCTATCCAAAAGCCCACATTACGGTCCAATGAAGGACCTTCCGATTACTCTTCGAGATATGCCGAGTCGAGCAAGTAGGGGTGATTCATATCAGGGGCAACACTCCGTTCTGAACAAGGAGAAGAACAAAATGAGAGAGTCTTATTGTGAAAACCTTCACAGGCACCATAAGGCGACGATGAGTTGAGAGAAAGAACAAAAATGAGAGAGGCTTGATGGTGAAAACCCTTTGGGCACCACAAGTCGAATAAGGATCATGAATCAGATTGGATAATCGGAGCATTGAAGCCTAGTTTCACGGTCTAAGGGTATAACAAGAGTTGAAGATCATATTTGCTTGACAGAATAGGCCACATGTGCATGTCATGGTCATTAGAGTTGGCATCCATATCTGATAGGTTTCTATATTGTAGTTTTCTTATTCGGAATCGTCTCTTTCCATTGTCTTTTACTCTATTCCTTTTGTATTGTTTACTTCCTCTTCCCGAGTCTATTTGGTCAGAACAAGTGAGAAATGACTTCAAAATTTGCCACCAGATTTCCAATTACACAAAACAGGATCTGGCTAGCACATCAAAGTGGCATAAGTTAGGAAAGAACAACAAGCACACTGAGTTGACAACAATCAAAATGCATTGGGATCCTTGTGAAATACAAAGGCTTGGTATATGTCAATTCATGAATAATGCAACAGATGAAGGGTTAGGGTGAACAGATCAAAGGTATTTCCTGTGATAAGATTGATCAAAGGGTGGTAAACCAGTGATGAGCAAGACCTTCCAAGCAGAAATCAAAGTTATCATGGCAAATGAGGTAGCTGTAGACCTCAAGGCCAAGGCCAGTGGTTTAAGTCAAGAAAGAACAGCATACACACGGAGTGGGTGGCAATTGATGTGCTGTGGGGATCATGTGAAACACAAAGGTTCGGTAGATGTCGGTCCATGAGCAATGCAATAGATAGAGGGTATTGGGTTTGAACGAAGAAGAGGTAATTTTTGTGATAATGGTGACGGAGAAATTGGTTAGTCAATAAGCAAGCAATGTCTTTCAATGTGAAATCAAAGTTATCATGGCAAGTGAAGGAGCAATCACCGCAAAGTCAAGGCCACAAACCAACCACCATATTTAAACTCACAAGTTTTCTTTGTCTCAAATAGGGACGGAAGCTATGTTCATATCAAAGTTGGGAAGCTTGAAATTTTCAGGTTTAATGCCCCAATTTTGCTTACGCAAAGGCTATTTAGAAGATCACACATCACCCCTAGGAGACACACTTCCTAGTCTGGGTAGGTTATATTTTTTTTAGGAGACGCACTTCCTAAATTGAGTTTCACCCCTAGGAGACGTACTTCCTAGTTTTGAGTTATTTAAGTTTATTCCTGGGAGACTCACTTCCTAGCTTGTATCATTGAAATTTCACCCCTAGGAGACGCACTTCCTAGTTTGAGTCATTGAAGTTTCACCCGTAGGAGACGCACTTCCTAAATTGAGAAATTCATTCGTAGGAGATGCACTTCCTAGTTTGAGTCATGAAAGTTCCACCCCTAGGAGACGCACTTCCTAGTTTGGCTTTTTCAGGTTATATTTTATTTTAGGAGACGCACTTCCTAAATTGAGTTTCACCCCTAGGAGACACACTTCCTAGTTTTGGGTCATTTAAGTTTATTCCTAGGAGACGCACTTCCTAGTTTGAGTCATTGAAGTTTCACACATAGGAGACGCACTTCCTAAATTGAGTTTCACCCCTAGGAGACACACTTCCTAGTTTTGGGTCATTTAAGTTTATTCCTAGGAGACGCACTTCCTAGCTTGAATCATTGAAATTTTACCCCTAGGAGACGCACTTCTTAGTCTGGGTCTTTCAGGATACACCTGTAAGAGACGCACTTCCTAAATTAAGAGTTCATTTATAGGAGACGCACTTCCTAGTCTGGTTCATTGAAGTTTCACCTCTAGGAGATGCACTTCCTAGTCTAGGTTTTTCAGGTTATACTATTTAGGAGACGCACTTCCTAAATTGATTTTCACCCCTAGGAGACGCACTTCCTAGTCTGGGTCTTTCCTAAATTGAGAGTTCATTCATAGGAGACACCCTTCCTAGTTTAAATCATTGAAGTTTCACCCCTAGGAGCGCACTTCCTAGTCTGGGTAGGTTATATTTTTGTTTTAGGAGACGCATTTCCTAAATTGAGTTTCACCCCTAGGAGACGCACTTCCTAGTTTTGGGTCATTTAAGTTTATTCCTAGGAGACGCACTTCCTAGCTTGAATCATTGAAATTTCACCCCTAGGAGACGCACTTCCTAGTTTGAGTCATTGAAGTTTCACACATAGGAGACGCACTTCCTAAATTGAGAAGTTCATTTGTAGGAGACACACTTCCTATTTTGAGTCATGAAAGTTCCACCCCTAGGAGACGCACTTCCTAGTCTAGCTTTTTCAGGTTATATTTTATTTTAGGAGACACACTTCCTGAATTGAGATTTCACCCCTGGGAGACGCACTTCCTAGTTTGAGTCATTTAAGTTCGACCCTAGGTGACGCACTTCCTAGTCTGGTTCATTAAAGTTTTACCTATAGGAGATGCACTTCCTAATCACAGTCTTCCAATTATTCTTTTAGGAGATGCACTTCCTAAGTTGAGAGTTCATTCATAGGAGACGCACTTCCTATTTTTATTCACTAAAGTTTTCACCCCTAGGAGACGCACTTCCTAGCCTTGGTCATTTAAATTCACACCTAGGAGACACAATTCCTAGTTTGGTTCATTCAGGTTTTATTTTAGCAGACGCATTTGCTAGTCAAAGTTTTTGGTTTTACTCGTAGGAGACACATATCCTAGTCTAGTCTTTAGTTTACTCTCATCATTGCATCAATAGTATAAGTGGTTTACAATTTGCTAACAACTCACAAATCTTCCTAGTGCAAACTGGGGCAGAAAATTTTGTATGTTTTGTTTGTTTTGATTGTAGGAACCCACATGGAAAACAAGGGAACACAGAAAGTTTCGGCAATCAGGCGCCCACTTGGAGAACAAGGGAAGACAGTTCAAGTTTCAAAGGAAAGCAATGTTCAAAGGAAGACAGTTCAAGTTCAGCAATCAGGAGCCTGCCTGGAAAGCATGGGAATACATTTCAAGTTTAGCAGTCAGGAGCCCGCCTGGAAAGCATGGGAATACAGTTCAAGTTCAGCAATCAGGCGTCCACCTGGAGAAAGGGAAAACACTTCAGAATGCAATTCAAGTCTGCAACAAAAGAGGCTTGCGGAAAGAATGCAAGTCAACAGTTCGAGATGATCAACGGAAGTTAGTCACAATCCAAAATAATAAAAGGATAGGAGAAATAAAAAGAAGGCAAAGGTGAATCCAAATGCAAAAGTAGAGAAAGATGTGAATTACTTAAGACATGATTGGAGTAACAAGCATGGTGTGGTATCCAGTTTTGGTCCGAAAAGATGAGGAAGAATGAATTAGTACCTACAACTAGCAAGCGTCAAGGTTCAGATCCAAAGTCTGCATGAAGAACCACTTAAGACTCAAGATCAAGCTTCAGAAGGCTTATAGATAGGAATCTTGTAACTCGTAGTTGACAGGCTTAGCTAGTCTTTTTCATGTTTTGATTTTTGATGTAATAATAGGACCGCGGACCGGAACCTCGGCGGAACGGCACCTCGACTGGCTCTCCACCTCGGCATACTCTATCACCTCACTCACCTCTGAACTACACGTGGACTGATTCCTTTATAGCCAAGGATATGTAGGCATCTCAAATACTAGGGCTCGGTCACATTCCCCTTTTATCAGTGTTAGTCTCTCCCAAATAAGGGTCGGTTGAAAAAACATGTCTATTCATTCTTTGTTTGAAAACTCTTCACGTTTTCAGTCAAAGAGGGGCAGCTGTAGACATGTGATTTTTGACCCTCCCCAATTTTTTTTATATTTTAGCACGTAAATATTCAATTTAGGCCTAATATAGCTATTTCAACTCATTTTGACTTTTTACTTTATTTTATTACAAGAAAAATGAAAATTATAAAAAAATATTTTAGTTTATGCATTTTTCATAAATTCAAAAAAAAAAAACACAAAAATAGTACATTATTTTTATCTTTATATAATTTTGAAAACACAAAAATAGTTTCATATCTAGTTTAATTAATTAGGATTAGCTTTGGCATTGTGTAACATTTCTATCTTATTTTTAAAAATAAAAAATAAAAAAAGTCATTGTGTAGTCTAGGGACCCTTCTAGATTCTTTTTTGGGATAAAAAATAAATAAAAAAGACCCTAAGGACTTAACACAAAAAACCTAGGGACTAATGGACAAAACACACAAAAATACACCTAAACCTAGACTCTACCTATGAATTAATGCCTAAAAAGCTGAAAAAGGGGGACACGGAAAAAGGGGTCAAAAGCTCTGGGCGGTGCTTATTTTCAGTAGAAATACAAGAACCCCAACCTTCAACCATGGTTTCACCATCTTCATCACCCTAAGACACACAAGAACGCAGTAACCAAACACACGACCCCATCCCATATGTCACAATAACCAGTAGCGAGAACACAAATGACCCTCACCCTATTGGCTCATTTGTTTCAATACAACAGCCGCCGATCTCTCTTTTGTTTTGAAAAGGAGTGTCTTGTTTCTCGCCCAAACTCGCCAAAAAACGTGCCTGGTTCATCTCAGTATTTTTCGTTCAAATTCCGAAAGAATCCGGCTGGTCTTCCGGCGAAGTTCCTGCTTAGTTGCACTAGAGTTTCGTTCGTCAAGTTCGCCGGCGCATGGTTATGTTCGAGGTTAATAGCGCTGTTGAGGTCCGATCGTTGGTTCAGTTCATGCTTCGTTGTTTCTAGATGAGTTTAGGCGAAGATGTCAGTGAATCAACTTTCAATCTACAAGGTCATTTTTTCTAATATATTTCATCTTTTTATTCTAGACATTTTGAATAATATATTTTTGTATACCCAGTTGGGAAATGCTTGGATATTTGTGTTTTTTTGTTTGTCTTTCAATTTAGTTTCGTTGCTATTCGGTTTAATTATGACATGTTTTTGTGGGTCTTAATGAAATGTGGTGTATGTTGTGTTGTTCTCTGATGATAGGCTATAATTACGTATTTTAGTCAATTATTACACTCTAATTTATTGCATTTTAGTTAAGTTTGCGCTTTAATCGCTAGTGTTTTGCACTAATTGTGTGTTTTATGCCTTGTAGGTGTGATTCCCAACTATATAGATGTTCCGGAATGAATTTAAGTGATTTGGAGCTTTAAAGTTTGAGTAAAAGCTCAAGGAATTAAGCCGGAATCGTGTTCGGGGGTCAAATTTGATAGTTGAGAACAAACGAAGACTCGATGAGGCATATTGCGTACTATCTAGTACAATGCACATAATGTTTTACTCAGAACTCCATTTTGGCTTCACAATATATGGTTGGAAAGATATCTCAAAGGGCTACAACTTTCATGTTTTACGTGTTTCAAAATTCAAAACTAAAAAGGGGAAAAACCGCGGTTTCACCGCGACTATGGCAGAATCGCGGTAGAAGATGATCGTGGACAACTGAAGAATCAGAGGGCATATTTGGTCGCGGTTCCACCGCGACCGCGGCAAAACCGCGGCAGGAGACAGAAATTTCAGGTACTTATATGCAAAACATGGGATTTAAAGCCCTAAACCCTATATAAAACAAAGGAGGCCGGCTAAGAACAAGGAGGGGACATATTTTGGACAAAAATTAGACCTCCTTGATCTTGTCTCTAACCCTTAGTATATTTAGTTGTTAATTTAGTAGTTTAATTTATTAGTTAATTAGTTAAACACAAGAATCTAAATATCTA